>CM057449.1:1369922500-1370115000 GCA_016271365.2 Neoceratodus forsteri
GTACATCTCCACAATTCTTATGCCATTCTGGCAGAGAGTCATTCCTCTATGGAGGCACCCGCAGTGGAGACCAAGGAGGATGCTGGGAACCTCCACAAAGGAGACCCACAGGATGGTGGCATGGGACCCCACAGGGGAAGGAAACAACTCCTGGTGGGGGACTCCATTGTTAGGAGGGTAGAACTGGGGGAGGGAAGGGAGAGGGAGGTAAGGTGCCTGCCAGGCACCATGGCTTGGAGAGACAGGGAGCGAATCCTCAGGATTGCTGGAGCAGCTGCACAGGGGTGGGAGCTGGATGTCATTGTCCACCTAGGGACAAATGACCTGGCTAAGAAAGGGATCACAGCAGTGCAAGAGGAGTTTGTGGAGTTGGAGAGGGGCCCTAAATAAGTAGCATGCACGGTAACCTTCTCGGGGGTGCTGCCTGTCTATGGTATGGGCGAGGCTAGGGTGGGCTGCACCGTGGGATTCAATCAGTGGTTAAAAAACTGGTGCAGAGCACAGAGTTTTGGCTTCACTGGGGACTGGGGGTCCACCTAGAGGGATGCAGGCCTATACTGGCACAATGGTCTGCATCTGTCCGGGAGAGGAACCAGACTCCTAGGTGATAGGTTTAAATGCTTCATTGGCAAGCATTTAAACTAGCCAAGAGGGGAGGCACTGAAAAGGAGAATGGAAATCCTAACTCCCCCCAAAAATCAGGGTAGTTAGTGAGGTAAACACCAAGATAGAGAAGTCAATAGGGAGAAGGGCAGGGGTAAATGGAGAAAAAGGCAAAGGCAGTAAGGACAGGAATGGGGCAAAAAGGGGTAAGGCCATTAAAAATAGAGGGTAATGAGTACCAATGCCCATAGTCTAGGTATCAAGCTCCCTGAACTGGTGGCTTTGATGTAAGAGGGATGCCTGGATATCGTGGCAGTCACAGAAACATGGTACACAGAGAACCATGACTGGGATGTCACCATACCAGGGTACGCAATCTACAGGACAGACAGGGAGGGTAGAAGAGGAGGAGTAGCTCTCTATGTAAGGGAAGGGATCAAAGCAATGGAACTAAAGGGTAAACAGGGAGGAGAGAAGGCACTGAGGGTCACCCTGGAGATTGGAAATAGCACCACAATCTGCACAGGGGTTGTATACAGACCCCCATCTCAGGAGGGGAAATGGAGAAGAAAATGATAGAAGGCATCCTTAGGATGGCAGAGAAAGGGGAGATATTGCTGATGGGGACCTGAATGTGCCAGATGTAAACTTGTGCACCTTTGTTGCAGCCACATCCAAGAGCAGGACCATTCTCGATGCCCTACAGGGAGCATGCCTCAGACAGCTAGTGTTGGAACCCACTCAGGAGGGAGCAATCTTAGACCTGGTACTCTCAAAGGGGGACGGAGAGAGGATCTCAGATCTAGAAGTGGGTAGCCATCTGGGAACAAGCGACCACCAAACAGTGTGGTTCATGATAAACTCAGCTGTAGAGTCAAGCCATACAAAAGTGAAGGTACAGGACTTCAGGAGGGCTGCTTTTGTCAAAATGGGAGAGTGCCTTAGAAAAGTACTAGCAAAAAGATAAGAAGGAGGGGTGGAGCAACAATGGGGAAACATCAAAACTGCCATCACAGAGGCAACATACCTTTGTGTGAAGCAAATAAATCAAAATGAAAGAAAAAAACACTATGGTTCTCAAAAGAGGTTGTGGGGTAGGTTAGGGAGAAAAAGATAGCATTCAGGAAGTATAAAGAAACGCAGAAGGAGCAGGACAGAGAACTGTACCAGTTAAAGCAGAAGGAAGCGGGGAAGGCAGTCAGAATAGCAAAGGCCCAAACTGAGGAAAATAAAGCCAACTCGGTTAAGAAGCGGGATAAAACCTTTTATAGGTACATCAGGGAGTGAAGAAAGACAAAGGAGGGATACTGAGGCTGAATAAAGAGAAGGTGGGTGGGCAGAGAGGACAGTGAAAAAGCAGGGATACTGAACAAATGCTTCTACTCAGTATTCACAAAGGAAGAAATTACTAATCCAGTTAATAGAAGCACTCTGGATGGGGGTTGATATCAGTCCTTTCACAGAAGAAGGGTTTTGAAAAAATCCTAAAACTGAAGGTGGACAAAGCAATGGGGCCTGATGGGATTCACCCCAGAATTCTAAAAGAACTAAGGGGAGAACTAGTAATACCATTGACTATCTTTTTAACAAATCATGGGAGGATGGTGTGGTACCCGAGGACTGGAGGAGGATGGATGTGATTCTCCTTCACAAAAGTGGGAACAAGACAGAGGCAGGAAACTACAGACCTGTCAGTTTGACCTCCATGGTAGGGAAAATGATGGAATCACTTCTGAAGGAAAGAACTGTTGAGTACCTAGAGGCCAGAGGGGCGCAGGACCCAAGGCAGCATGGATTCACAGTGGGAAGGTCAAGTCAGATGAATCTAATCAATTTCTTTGACTGAGTGACCAAAGTAGTAGACCAGGGAGGGGCTGTGGACATGGCCTACCTAGACATTAGCAAGGCATTTGACACAGTCCCGCACAAAAGATTAATAAACAAATTAGCCAGCCTGGGAGTAGGTCCAGAGTGGTAGCCTGGGTAAAACATTGGCTGGACAACAGGAGGCAGAGGGTAACAGTAAACGGAGTCCACAGTGAAGAAAGGGGGGTTACTAGCGGGGTATCGCAGGGTTCAGTATTGGGTCTGGTTCTTTTTAATGTCTTTATAAGTGGCATTGCTGAGGGACTGGAAGGAAAAGTATATCTCTTTGCAGATGACACAAAGATCTGCAACAGGATTAATACACAAGGTGGGGTAGAAAGGATGAGCAGGGACTTGGCAAGGTTGGAGGAATGGTCAAATGTATGGCAACTTAGATTCAGTGCAAAGAAGTGGAAAGTAATGCACCTGGGAAACAAAAACCCAGGCGAAGAGTATACAATGGGGGGGGGGGTGAGGTAGTGACAACAACAAAAATGGAAAGGGACTGGGGGTAGTTATAGTAGATGACCTAAAGGTGGGCAAGCAGTGTGAGAATAGTAAGTAGGGCTGGAGGGATGCTGGGATGCATTGGGAGTGGCATCACCAGTAGAAAACATGAAGTTGATATTCCTCTGTACAGACAGTTGGTGAGACACCATCTGGAGTACTACGTGCAGTTCTGGAGACCCCATCTCTGCAAAGACATAGACAGGGTGGAGACTGTCCAGAAGAGGGAAAGCAAAATGGTGCAGGGTCTGCACCAGAAGACATACGAAGAGAGACTAAAGGAGCTTAATATGTATGCCCTCAAGGAAAGGAGGGAGAGGGGGAACATAATAGAAACGTTTAAGTACTTAAAGGGAATCAACAAAGTCCAAGAGGGTAGCGTCTTTCAGAAAAGGAGATGTGCAAGAACAAGGGGCCACAATTTCAAGACAGAGGAGAGGCGGCTCAGAGGTAATGTGAGGAAGTATTTTTTCATGGAGAGGGTTGTGGATGCATGGAACAGCCTTCCTGAGAAGGTAGTAGAGTCAAAAACAGTGGGGGAATTCAAGAATAAATGGGACAGACATAAGGCAGTTCTAGTGGGGTGGGGTAGGAGGAAGTAGGCTGTTGGTTAACTGGGATCTGCAGCTTAACCATCAGGTAGGGAAATGCACAGACTAGGTGGGCCAAGCGGTCCTTATCTGCCATTAAATTCAAATTCTATGTTTCTAAAAAGAAAGTACCAGGAAGGTGCATTATCCCATGATCTGTTTGTTTGTTTAACTCTTATTTTCCACCCCCTGTCCAAATCTGATCGGAATTTAGTACAGGTGTGGGGATGTCCAACACCTCTCAGCATTGCCTCAACCAAAATAGAATATCTGGTATATTGACTCCCTTATTCCTGAATAAGACAGTAATAGTACGTAACATAGGTTTAGTGAGAAGAACTGCTAAAAAAGGGCTCCATAAAGGAGATTTGTATATTGCATTGTATTTTGTCCTAAATCTATCTAAACCAGTTATTGTTTTAAAACTGATGTCAAAGTTAGCATCACCTGTATAGATTAAGGGGTATATTTCTGAGGTGAAAAATGTCATAGAGTCTTTAGAGTATGTGCAATGTAAATTCTATCTGGCGGGTGTTCAAGGCCTCATTTATAAATTAGTCTCACAGTATTTCTTCTGGGGGCAGGTTCTTCCCATGGGGTAAACAAATCAGCAAATTTCCTAGGTTTATATTTGTTTGGTGTCTGTGTTAGTTCATTGTCCTACTTGTTTCCTCCTTTGGGTGTTGCTGGGTCTTTAATAATTCAGGCATGATTTGTCCAGGGGCCCCTGCAGAAGTGCTTGCTATAGCATCGGTATCTTGCAAAAACGAGTCCTGAACAAAAGTCACCTGGCCAGTAGTACCTTTCTGAAATTCCTTTTTATATTTATGGACAACTATGTCAGTTTCAACACCCATGGGGAGGAGGGGATAGAAAGAGAAAAAAACAAAAACAATAGGGAAGTCGGCAAAAAAACAGACTTCTCTCAAAGTGGTTTAAAATGGTTCATAACATTTTGCCACTGAGAAAGACAAAAACAGGGAGAAGCATATTTACATTCCCTTCGATAAATAACAACTAATTCTGCTTCCACCAACACCAATAATGCAGCAGGGGAGATATCAATATTCTGGAGGAGGGAAAACACATCTTGCATGCCATAAGTAGTATTTCAAGACCACGAAAACTAGCTTCAGAACCCCCTTATCATACCTCTGTGCTGAAGGGGAAGAGCCCAAAATGACATCCACATACAACAAACGAATTCACCCGGGGTTCATGCCACTTAGAGGCCAAGGCCTGCCAATAAGTCACAGCATAGGGACGGTCCAACAGGAAATGTGACATTGTTTCTAACATTCCCCCACATCCCTCCCTTGGACAGTGATGTTTGCTCACACTCTTATGTTTAGCATTAGCCTTTACACTCAGTTTCCCATGGCAACACAACCAGAGGGTGTCCTACATCTTCAGTGGAGTACTCTCATTCATCATAGAGCCATGAATCAAAGGGATGTGCTCACCAGGTATGTCAGGGTAAGAAGGAGGTGATTAGAAAAAAGAGCACAAAATTTCCTGATACAGGAGTTTCGACTTGGTCAAAATCTGAAAAGAAAACACTCTTCTCCACAGTCTCAATTTTTCCAATAGAAACTGAACAAAGGGGCAGGCCCCCTTGGATAATACTGGCAAGATGCTTGGATGGGATCAGTGCTCTTTTATAGGGGTCACCCACCTCTGTACCCATGGTTTTCACACATAAACTGTGTGGTTTAGATAACATCCTAAATTCCACGTAACAAAATGACAAAAAAAACGTAACCACAGGCTCAGTCATATTAAGGCCCTCATTCTTGATTGGCTGGTAAAACACATTCCGTTTAACAGGATTTAATCGGCTTACCCAAATCATCTGGAAAAAAAAGACTATAACATTTCACTTCCAAAACACTTGGGAGTGATAAAATTTGACAGATATGAAGAAAAATGGGTAATAAAAACATTTTCACAACCGACACCCACTTTGTCTTCGTTTGCTTACAGGATATCCAGTGGGCAATCTTAGTATTGCACAATTCTATTTTCTTTTCCCAGTTTAGGAGGGCCAAATCCCCCTTACCAAAATCAATATCCAGAATCCTAATCGGGGCAGTGCCCAACTGAAAACCCCCAATGGAGCACACCGGAGGTGATCCAGTGCCCATAAACACACCTGTACATTTCTGGAGATTCAATCTCGCACCAGAAATGGGCTGAAATGAATGGAAAATGTCCAAGGCCATAAATCCCAAAAGGACATCATGTACCAACAAAGTGACATCATCAGCGTATGCCATAACCTTCACTCCAAGGGTCGAGGTAGGGCTCATAATGGCTGCATCTGCGGGTGCATAATTATTTTCCTCAGAATGGGGTCACTACAAAATGTGTACAACAGGCGGCTCAAAGGGCACCCTTGCCGAACCCCACAGCAGAGAGCAATGTGCTCTCCCATGTGACCATTAATAAGGGACCTAATGGAAGCAGATTCATAAATGGTCCAAATCCAAGAACAAAAGGTAGGTGGAACACCATAATGTGACAACACAGTAAGCAAAAAATTTTGCGATACACTATCGGAAGCCTTATCTTGGTCAAGGGATAGAAGGAAACTCCCTCCCCCATTCTTCTGTCCCTGCCTAAACAATTCATGAATCAGGATGAGGTTATCAACCATATGCTGGTGAGGAACTGCACAAGTCTGCACAGGGGAAATCATTACATTTGCTGTTATGGCCAATCTCCTATTAGGGATCATCATTAAAATCTTCAAATCATTATTCAAAATACACAATGGTCTCCAATTATGCAAATTAGTGTCCGGTCCCTTCTTATACAAACGGATCGGTAAAGCTTCAGAGAAAGAGGTGGAAACCACCCCCCTCTTCAGAATCCAGTTAAAGACAACAGGCAAAATATTTCCCATAGTGTCCCTATAGGATTTTTAAAAGTCAGCTGTCAGGCCATCCACTCCTGGAGCTTTATGCAAATGTAAGCTAGAAATAGCCTAATCAACCTCTGAAGAAGTGATGTCCTGAAAAAGGGCATCAACTCCCACTCCAGAATAGGAGGAACCTGTATAGAATCCAGAAAGGCCCCCAAAGGCCCAGTAGGTGCAGGGCAACAAAACATGGCAACGAGATGCTCCTGAACCCCATCCAAAATACCCTTAGTATCAGTCACTGCCATTCTCAAAGTTGTATCAACCCCCATCAATGTTCTATGGGTCACCGGAGCTTTACAGCTCTCAAACAGATCACTTAAGCATTGCAAACCCCTGGTGCCACTCATGTGGTCCGTATAAGGAGAGGCACTTCTGTCATATTACAGATCCGTCATCTTCTGGTGGATAAGAGTCAGCTGAGTGGAATAACTGCCACCAGTCTCATCTTGTAAAGTGAGTGATCTCATAAACTGGACCCATAAAGCAAGGTATTCCTTATAGGAGCTATTAATATATCTCAAAGAGAGGCGAGTGCTGAGGACCCACACTTCATGTTTTGTATCCTTCCACCAGTTCCCCACTTCATCAGTGAGACATGCCACTGACTATCTGGCCCTTAGAAAATCTAAAATTAGCTGTCTCATATATGTATCTAGCAGGATAGAGGTATTTAATCTCCAATAACGCCTTCCTGGAACCATAGACGATGCCTCTCCAAAGGTACCCTCCAATAAAAGGTGATCAGAAATTTCAACGGGGACCGACCTCATAGTACTAGGAGTCAAAAACTGGTATACAAATATGCAATCAGTTCTAGTAGCTAGAGTTGATTTATGGAAAGTGCATCCTCCCTACCTATGCACCATTCGGTAAGGATCCTTCAGGGATGCTACTTTTAAGATATCATTCAAGGCATTCATGTCACAAAACAATTTCGTAGTTGCCCCCCCATCTAAATGTGACAAACCACAATTAAAGTCTCCCTCGAACACCACATGCCTCGAAGTGTGCAAGAAAGGCTGCATCAATTGAAAAAGAGCCACCCAGTCCTTTTTGATTGGGGCGCATATAGATTGATAAAGTGGAACCTACAGTTCTGGAACATTACATCCAATAGAAGTGCTCTCCCAGGAGCCAAGTCCACCAGCTTCGTAACAGAGTGGGAACAGCCCCAGAACACGATGCCCACCCCAGCACAGAGGTCAGTGCCAATAGATCAGAAGGATGTGCCCCAACACCAATGCCTACTGGCTTGGTAAACATCATTCAATGAATACAAACAGGTATCCTGGAGGAAAATAACATCATATTTTAACTCCTTAAAAATGGAAAATAAGAAAAGCCTCCTTGCCACCGACTTTATGCTGTTCACATTTAAAGTGGCTAGGCAAAACCTGGATGCATAATTGACTAAGGAGGACAGGGGAAAAAAATGGGACAAACAACACCACAAGATCAGGTAACATCCACAGAGTGTTTCTTCTTTTGCCGAGTAACCATCTTCAGTTTCTTCCTAATCTTTGTCTTAGGTTTAACCTTGGGGATGTCATCTTCTATATCTGAGGTAATCGAAAGTCAAGAGGAAGCACAAGATGAATATTTGCAATCCACGCTGATCTCCCGATCCTCACCGTCCTCCATCAATGCTGAAAGTTTATTGTCCACAGGCAGAGAGTCACTCTCCTGCAATACTTTCGCAGCAGCCAAAATAGCTTTATGTGGTCTCACTCAATGCTTTCGGCTGATCACAGTTATGTCAGGGACAGGGGGAGGTTCCAGATCCATGGAATTATCCTCCACAAAGAATCATCTGCAGGTTGAAGTTCACTCAGAGATGTTGCCACTGACTCTTCAGCAGGAGGGGGTACGTCAGGAACGACCACCAGCAAAGGGGGTTTCCAGAGGACAGCATTAGGTCAGTCACCTTCCCTCCCAGGGAATGGGAATCCTCATCCACCTCAGGCTCATGCTATGGCAGCAGCCAGAGCCTTGTTCCATGTTTGTTTTTGGGTGTGATGTGCATGCTCCAAAATAATGTCTTGGGTATCCTCCTCCTCTTTGTTATGCAACACCCACGGACATGTCTGGAATGAGTGCCCTGTCTCCTCACACAAATTACAACACAAGGCATTGGTATAGTGAGAGCTGACGTGTCCTAAGGGTAAGCATAAGTTACAGCATAGTTTGTCACATGTATTACTCAGTTGGGCATCCGAGCCACAGCAAAAGCAGGTTTTTGGTTGCCCAGGGTAGAAACATTGGGCCCAATCTCGACCCAGATAGAAAACACTTGGAATATGCTGTAACCTAGATGTAGTGTGTTGCAATTTGATTTTAAAGCACCAGTGACCAGTCCAGAACATTTCCGAGTCCAAGATAGGCTCTGGGTCGCCCATCACATCACACCATTGAGAGAGCCAATAATGAACATCCTTCACACTGACCCCTTCAATTTTCAACATAACCATAAGAGTGCAAAGTGCAGATTTCATCAAAGGGACATCCAGGAAGGGAGCCCACAGTGGCGTGTGTTTCAATTGATTATAAGTAGTCTAAAACCTGTCCATATACACAGGATAGTGAAAACTAAGATCAAAGTATCCATCCAATGGAGCGTGAAGGAGAGCATTGAGTTCATGAGGTGTTACACAAGAGATTCCTTCAAAAGATATCTACCCACATACGATCTGTCTGGCTTGGGGTCAAAACCTCCTTTGTAAAAAAAAAAAAAAAAGGACAGCATTGCATCTCTGAGCTGGTGTTGGTGAGTTTGAAAAGTTCTCAGAGTTGTGAAACTGGATCCACCTCTGGGCCACAGATCGTTCTCCAAGTGATCTTGCAGAAAAAGGAATCCAGGAGGATGTGGGGGGCAGGCCCCAAGTCCACCTGGTCCATCCAAGAGAGAAAGACTTGTTCTCCTACAGAGGTGAAATCACTGGATCAACCCCCCCCGGTTGGGCACTACCAGCCTGGCAGGACATAGGTCAACTGGGGCAGAAAGTCCATCATCATGGGGTAAACCACTTGAATGGATGGAGGGCGAAATCCCCACCAGCCTAGTTCCCTCAAGGGTGTCATCAACCAAGGTCTGAGCCACAGGTGAAACAAGATTATGCACATCTCCCACTGCCACAGAGGAAACTTGCACCTCGCATAATGGGGGCATCGGCCCCAGAACCCCAGGCACGGCAGGGTTCTCCATGCCACACTCTGATGGAATCACAGCGTTAGTTGGGTGAACACCCCCTTTCAGGGATGTCATGTCCACCGCATCTGCTTGGAAGATAGGCATCATCGATTCTCTCTGGCCCTGGGAATGTCACTGCCCAATCATGTCCCTCTCCCACCCTGCTTCCATCAGGGCATGAACTGGGGACCAGTTACGGGGGGGGTACAAACCCCTCTCATTCACCTGTGAAGGGCTGCTCAAATTATCCTGCACCTCAGTCGTCATGTGTGCTGTATAATGTCCCTCCAACTGGACACCTCTGCCAGCCGCCCCCTGTCACACAGTACTGCTTCCCTCCCCCTATCTCCTTCTCACCACAAGTTCAGGGAAGCCTCCCACTAAGCCCTCGGTCCTTGTATCCCCCTCCTCTGGAGCCCCAGATGAAGAGATTTCAGCTGCCGCATGGTCCCTTGAAAACTGGACAGAGTCCGATTCACCCTCTGAGCAGTTCAGAATAATAAAAGGTACCTTAACAGATGTCAGTGCACTTTTTCCATTCAGCACACTTCACCCTCTGTCTCATCTGAAATGTGGTTCCCCGCCGTGGTCGCGGCTCTGTCCACATTAGATTCAGCAAACTACTCCAGACCCCCTAAATCCAAAAGTTCCAGTAACAGATCTTCTTCCTGATGCAGAGAATCTGTCAAACAAAAATCCCACTCCAACAAGCGTGGTTCCAGTCAAATGCCATTGACCGGCAGCATAATATCAACACGATCCTCTCCTTCTAATGCTGGTCCAAGGAGGACATCCATTGAAGAGTCAATCACCACTGTTAAATCCACTCATACACCGGGAGCCTCAGAACATACTCCTGCAATTCCTGCACCTCCGTGCTACTCTGCGGATGCCATGTTCAGAGCTGGAACTCAAGCTCCCCCCTACTGATGAGTAGGGGCTTTCACAGGTGTCCTGGCCAATATTCCCCTTCCCATAAAACTTGTTGATGCAATTGTCCAAGGCTGTATGTGAGTGTTGATGTATGATATGGTTGCCATTGTACATTCAGTCACTTCACTACCAATCTAGCATTGCTTGTAAAGCACTTTGGGATACACACACACAGAGTATATATACATACTGATTCTTCTTCTTCTTCTTCCATAGTGGAGACCCCAAGACAGGTAGTAGAGGACCACAGAGGAGGAGGAGGAAGCAACTTCTGGTGGGGACTTGATCATGAGAGGTGTAGTTTTGACAGCAGGAAAGGGAGGGGAAGGACAGTTAGGTTTCTATGTGGTGCCACGGCCTGGAGGGATGGGTAGTAGATCCAGAGGATCACTAGGGCAGCAGAATGGGAGGGAGAGCTGGAGATCATTGTCCACCTGGGGATTAATAAGCCAGCTAGGTATGGTTCTGGGATAGTGCAAGGGGAGTTTAGGAAGCTGGGGAGTGGTCTTAGACAGGCGGCTCACTCAGTGGCTTTCACTGAGGTACTGCCTGTCTGTGATGGAGGGAAGGAGAGGGACCTCTGTATCAGGAGACTCAACTCATGGCTGAAAGAATGGTGCAGAAAGGAGGGGTTTGGCTACATTGGAGACTAGGGACCCAGCTGGGAGGATATGGGCCTATACAGTGGTGATGGTCGGCATCCTTCTGAGAGGGGAACTGCAGTCCTCAGTGGACAGTTGAAATGTTACTCTGATGAACATTTAATCTAGCTGAGGTGGGTAGTAGAAGACATGGGGAGACAGAAACTGCCTTCCCACAGACTGAAGTAGGGGGTAATGAGACCCCGTGAGGAGAGGAATCCTCCAGGGTGTAAATTAATAAAGGAAGCAGGGTGGAAGAGACAAAAAGGAATGGGAAGGGGAGGATTAAAAAGGGAGGGGGGAAGAGGGAAGACAAAAGGGAAAAAACAGGGCAACATGCAGAATGGAAACAAAATATAGATGACAATGTGTGCGAATGCTAGAAGTCTAGAAAATGAGATTCTGGACCTAGTGGCCATCATGGCAGAGGCCAACCTGGATATTGTGGCCATTACTGAGTCATTGTGTACTGAAGACCATGACTGGGACATGGCCATACCAGGCTATACTGTGTTCAGGAAAAACAGGGTGGGAAGGAAAGGAGGAGGTGTGGTACTTTATGTGAGGGAAAGCAAAAAAGTCATACACAGAGATACAGGGAATACAGGGGGAGGCAGAGGACTGATGATCACCCTGGGCCTTGAGATGGGGAATGGAGCCACTCTTCACACTGGAGTGATCTACAGATCTCCAGCACAGGGGAAGGAATTAGATAAGGAACTGGTGGAAGCCCTTGGAAAGATGGCAGAAAAAGAGGAGGTGCTGCTGATAGGGGACTTCAACCTGCCAGATGTAGATTGGAGCCTCCCAGCAGCAGCAGCTTCAGCAAGAAGCCGGGACATACTGGACTCTCTACAAGCGACTTCTTCAGGCAACTAGTCGGTGAACGCATTCATGATGGGGCAATACAGGACCTGGTCCTCACTAATAGGGACAGTGTTGCAGCCGTCAAGGTGAGAGGCCACCTGGGACCAGTAATCACTGTACGGTGTAGTTCAATATAAGGAGAGCTGCTGAATCGACCACACAAAGGCAAGGGTCCTGGACTTCAGGAGGGCAGATTTTATAAAGATGGGTGAATGCCTCAGGGACAAACTTGTTGGGGAGGGGGCCTGGGTGGTGTGGAGGAACAGTGGCTGAAACTAAAAGGGAGCATAGTAAAGGTGAAAAACCTCAGCATCAAACAAGAGAGCAAAAGCAAGAGGAAAAAGTGACCACTATGGTTCAGGAAAGGTGGCTGAAAAGGTAAAGTCTAAAAGGGTAGCATTCAGAAGGTATGAGGAGATGGTATGCTGATCGCATGGTGAAACCCACATGGCAAAGTCCCCCACAGCGACAATCTTGACAGGCTTCGAGATTGTCACTGTGGGGGATCAGCAGTGAAATTTCACCCTTTTTCCAACTTTTGCCCCCCCTTTGAGTTAACTTCAATTCAGAGTTAGGAATCCTAAAGGGGGGGGCATAGGGGACACAGCACCCTGCATGGGAGGTTCAGGGGGCACAGCCCCCTGATAGAACTCAAACCGATGTCTGACAGGCAAAATTTTGTCTATTGACATCAGGGATCTCGCTATGCTGAACCTCGACAACAGTGTTGTCAAGTTGGCATAGGTAACCGTAAGGAGACACAGAGGGAGAAGGACTGGGAGATTTATCAGGGGAAACAGAGATAAGCAGGGAAACAGTAAGAAAGGAGTGCAAAGGTGAAAACTGTAGTGATAATAGACCAGGAGGTAATGAAAGGGGACAAGGCATTTTCTGGGCATGTAAGTGAAAAGAGGAAGACCAGGGGTGGGATTATAAGGTTAAAAAGCGAAGGGGAGACTGTGCAGGGCGGACCAGGAAAATGTAGACATCCTGAACAAATACTTTTGTTCAGTGTTTTCAGAGAAAGGAGAATGGGATGGGCTACAAATAAAGTAATAGAAGCTTTGGAGGGAGGGAGGTAGACACTAGTCCCTTTTCAGAGGAGAGGGTCCTGAAGAGACTTACTAATCTGAAGGTGGACAAAGCAATGGTGCCAGATGGGGTGCATAAAAAAGCATTGAGAGAGCTAAGGGAGCTACTGGCTGCACCTCTGACAGCCCTGTTTAACAGCTCACTGGAAACGGAGTGGTTCCAGAGGACTGGAGGAGGGCAGTATAGCCTAGAGGTTAGAGGAATGAAGTGTGAATGAGCTTGATACATACAGCAGACCAGACCGGAGCTTGATTCTCACAACCTCCACTTGCATACTATGCTACTCTGAGCAAGTCACTTAACTGCCCAGTGCTCCCAGGTTGCCCCTGAAAACAGGCACTTGTGTCTAGTGGGCCTTACCCGGTTACCAAAGACTAAAATAAAATAAAAAATAAAAAGTTGTGGTCCCACTACACAAAAGTGGTAGCAGGGAGGAGGCAAGCAATTATAGGCCAGTCAGCCTGACATTGAAAGTTAATGGAATCACCGCTGAAGGAAAAGATTTTGGAATATCTTGAATCCAGTGGGTTACAAGACATGAGGCAGCAGGGTTTCATGGGGGGAGGTCATGTCAAACAAATCTGATAGATTTCTTTGACTGGGTGACAAAGGTATTAGATCAGGATGGAGCGGTGGATGTAGCCTACCAAGATTTCAATAAGGCTTTCAACACTGTTCCACATAAGAGACAAGAGAGCATGCTGGGTAGCTTAGGTGTGAGTCCAAATGTGGTAAAGTGGATAAAAAATTGGTAAGGGGATAGGTGACAAGAAAAAATTACTCACCTTAGTAATTGTGTTTCTTCTAATGGAGTCTTGCTGTATTCTGACTATTGCAGTTAGCCCCAGCCTTTAAACTGCCCCAGAGAACAAAGGTTTAACTTTCTATGCAGAGCATAGAATGCTGAGCTCAAGCTTGGTTGAGGTCTCTGTCTGGAGCCCTTTGAAATCCAACCGTCAGATTCTTACGAGCAAAAACTCACTAACTATTCTATGTGGAAATTGTACAATTTTTACTAGCCAACTGGCAACAAGAGTTTTGAATTCCCAAGGAAGACTCAAGTCAGGAAACCCAAAACCCAAAACCAATCCAAATAATAATAATAATAAAACAAACACCCAAACAAAAAGAGGAGGGTGTAAAAGGAGCACCCCTGAGGTGCAACACTGCACCTGCCCACCCACTTCCCAAAAACAGGTTCTGAGAGGGGAGGCACGGAGGGAGGTCAGAATACAGCAAGACTCCATTAGAAGAAACATAGTTACTAAGGTGAGTAATTTTTTCTTCAAACAACATGAAGTCTCGCTGTATTCTGACTATTGCAGACTACCAAGCAGTACTTCCATGGAGGAGAGAACCTACTTTGGGAATAGGCTCTGAAGTACTGCTGTGCCAAACTGAGCATCACTCCTAGCCTGGATATCCAGAGAGAAATGCTTGGTAAAGGTATGGGCTGTTTTCCAGGTGGCTGCTTGACAAATTTCTAAGAGAGGAATATCCCTGGCAGCAGCCAGGGAAGCAGCTGTACCTCTGGTGGAGTGAGCCCTCAGGCCTGAGGGTGGAATCTTCCCTAGTTTCTCATAGCAGAATTGTATACAAGACACAATCCACCTGGCAATTGTTCTCTTTGTGGCAGGTTTGCCCTTTCCCACTTCTCCATAAGTAAGGAACAACTGGAGGGAATCAAACCTGTGACCCTTGGTATGCTCTATGTAGTAGCTAAAGGCCCTTTTAACATCTAAACTGTATAGCCTCCTCTCTCTCCTGAAGAAGAATGACAAGTGAAGAAAACAGGGAGAGACATAGACTGATTCAAGTTGAAATCTGAAACCACTTTGGGCAAGAACCTTCTATTGGTTCTAAGGACCACTTTATCCCTATGAAAGGAGATAAAATCAGGTTCCACTAACAGGGCTTGCAATTCACTAATACGTCTGGCAGAGGTAATGGCTACTAAAAACACAATTTTCCAAGTCAAGTACTTAAGCTCTGCTGAGAACATAGGTTCAAAGGGAGGTTGCATAAGTTGAGCAATGCAAACATTTAAAACCAAGGCAGGGACAGGGTCTCTAAGGGGAGGATTGGTATGAAGCAATCCCTTAAAAAATGTACAGAACACAGGATGAGATGATAGTGAGGAAGACTTCCCCACTGACAGAAAAGCAGAAACAGCTGACAAGTGCACCTTAAGAGTAGCTGGTCTGAGGCCTAAGCCATTCAAATGGACCATACAATCCAGAACTGTAGGCAATTCAGCAGTGTCTGGGGAAATATGCTTCTTGGAAGACCAAAAGCTGAATCTCTTCCATTTTGAGTTGTAGGTTTTTCTAGTGGCGGGCTTTCGAGAGGCTTTGAGAATATCCAGAACCCCCGAGACAGATGCAAATCTGCATACTCTAACTCTTCAAGAGCCATGCCTTGAGATTGAGAGACTGAAGATTGGGGTACCAAATCCTCCCCTGAGAGGAGGTCAACAGGTTGTAATTCCTGGGAAAAGACAGGGGAAGATGGACTGCTAGAGACAGCAACAGGGAGTACCAAGGCTGTCTGGCCCAGTCTGGAGCAATCAGAATCACTTTGCAAGGTTGTGACCTTATCTTGACTAGAACTTTGAACAGTAGAGGAAATGGAGGGAAGGCATGCAGAAATTTCCCTTCCCAGTTCAGAATCAGAGCATCCAGAGGGACTGAGCCCATTACTGGGGGTCTGCAAGGAAAGAGAGGATGTTGTTGGTTGTCTGGGGATGCAAGAGATCTAGCTCTGGAGTGCCCTACCTGGAAAAAATCACTTTCAACATCAGAGGGTCCAGGGACCGTTCGTGATGGCCCTGTGAGATCCTGCTCAGTGCATCTGCTAGCACATTGTCCTTCCCTAGAAGGTGGACTGATATCAGAAAGGTTTGCAGGGAATAAGCCAGGGATCACAAATTCATGGCTTCTGTGCACAAGGCCGTAGACCGAGTGCCTCCCTGCTTGTTGATGTACCACATGGTGGTGGCGTTGTCTGTTCTGACCTGATCCACCTTGTTCTGCACTGACTGAGAGAAAGCTTGCAGGGCTAGAAAAACTGCCCTGAGTTCCAGGAGATTGATATGGAGAAGGGATTCCTGACAGAACCACAGTCCCTGGGCAGTAAGGGCTCCCAAGCCCAGAAGGGAAGCATCTGTGGTAAGGACCACTGAATGGGATTGAGTGACAATGGGACCACTTGCCTTAAATTGTCCTGATCCTGCCACCATTGAAGGGCTTGGATCAGGGTCCGAGTCACTGGAATCAGTTTGGTAAGGGAATTCTTCCTCTGGGACCAAAAGGCCCTCAGATGGAACTGAATGTCCCTCATCTGGAATCTTGCCTCTTGGACCACTGCTGTGGAAGCTGCCATATGGCCCAAGAGCTGAAGGAAATGCCTTGCTGGTTGGGACACCTGAAGGCTGAAGGAAGAAGCCAGTTCTATAAGAACTCTTGCCCTCTCCAGGGGAAGAAAGGCTTTTGCCTTGACAGTATCCAGCTCTGCCCCTATAAAGTTAAGGAGCTGCACTGGCTCGAGAACTGACTTGGGAAGGTTGAGAAGAAACCCTAGAGAAGTGAGCACTTGCTGGGTCACTTGCAGGTCTGACTTGACTTGGTCTGGGGACTGGCCCACTATGAGCTAGTCGTCCAGATAAGGAAAAATGGAAATCTTTTGTTTTCTTAGAAAGGCAACGACTACTGCCAGGCACTTTGTGAAAATCCTTGGAGCTGATGTTAGGCCAAAGAGCATTGCTTTGAACTGATAGTGGCCTGAGGGCAACTTGAACCTGAGGTACTTTCTGTGGGAGCACCTGATGGGAATGTGAAAATAGGCATCTTTGAGGTCCAGGGAGGCTAGCCAGTCCCCTGGCCTTAGAGAGGGAAGAATTATTCCCAGAGTTACCATCTTGAACTTTGGTTTTAAAAGATGTTTGTTCAGATATCTTAGGTCTAGGATGGGTCACCACTCCCCTGTTTTTTTGGGGGTAAGGAAGTGCCTGGAGTACAGACCTTTGCCCCAGCGTAGGGTAGGAACTCTCTCTATGGCTCTTAAGGCCAGAAGAGATGAAACCTCTGCCTCTAGGGCAAGGATTTCTGAGAGACATGCAGGTGGAAAAGATCTGGCTCTCATCTTTGGAATTTTTTTGAAGCTGAGAACCAGTCCCTGGCTTATTACTTCCAGGACCCACTTGTCTGAGGTAATAGACATCCAGTCCTGGACAAAGTAAGCCAGCCTGCCTCCTACTGGAATAGGAGAGTCGACCTGGGCAGGCCCATCAGGGTGTCTGCTTGGCAGGGGATTTAGGCTGAGGAGTGGATGTAGCCCTGCTCATCCCCCTTCTGCCTCTCCCTCTGAAGAACCCCCTCTGTGAAAAGGGAGAAGAGGCCTGTGCTTGGTAGAAAGGCCTATGAAAAGGCTTGCCCCTGCCCCTAGACTGCTGCCTTTGAGGAGTTGCCTGCCTCTCCTTGGCCTGAGCACTCCTGTAAGTGGTCCTGTACTCATCCATTTTCTTCATGTAATTCTCTGTCTGCTCCCCAAACAGAGAATTACCCACTACAGGAAGATCCATGGCCTTAGCCTGGGTGTCCTGTGAGGCTAGTACATCTGAGCCAAGCCATCCTCCAAAGAGCCACAGATGTAGCCATGATTCTTGATGACACATCATTGGGTCCACAGCAGCAGCATGAAACTGTACTTTTGATGCCTTAATCCAATCTGCAGCTACCTCCTCCAGCTCCTTGGCTAGCTGGGGGGAGGCCTGTTTAGCCAGTGCCAGTACAGTGTCCCACCTGGACGTCTGGTACCTGGCTGTATAGGCCATATAGTTTGCCTGCCTGAGTCCCAAGGAAGATGCCATGTACTGCTTTTTTGCCATGGCATCAATCTTCCTGGAGTCCTTGTCTGGGGTTTGTGAAGCCAAGGGAATGTTTGCCTTGTCACAGGCAGCAGCCTGCACTACCCCAACGTGGCTGCATTGCTGGTATAAAAACTCT
This sequence comes from Neoceratodus forsteri, assembly GCA_016271365.2. Classification (NCBI taxonomy): domain Eukaryota; kingdom Metazoa; phylum Chordata; order Ceratodontiformes; family Ceratodontidae; genus Neoceratodus; species Neoceratodus forsteri. Next base: position 1,369,940,713 of record CM057449.1, read on the forward strand.
GTATCTGAGCCTGATAGTGTGTACCTCTTGTCCATCTTTCTGTCAACAGGAGGTACAGAATTGGGAGACTTCAGGATTTTTTTGTGTCTGCTTCCCAAAGGATTTGTGAAGGGGAATAGACATCTTCTGGACTCTGGGGTGTCCATCATTTCCACATAATCAGGCTCTAGATCCTCCATTGTCTCCTCCATAGGAAGCAGGAGGGTTTCAGCCACTTTTCTGTAAAACAGAAAATGGGAAGGGGACTCAGAAAGCCTAGGAGTGGAAACACCTGAAGGTCTGTCTGGGGAGATGTCCGGTTCTACAGGCACATCCAGACTTTCACCATCATCAGCATCATCTTCAAACTCCCCCTCCTCTCCAAACTCCATTTATAAAAATCTTCAGGGGTATAATCTTGAACTGGGGGAACCGACCGAACCGAACCCCTGCCAAAAGGTGCCGGATCGGTCGAAACTGGCCGAAGTGATTCCACAATCTGAATCGCTCTGGCTATTTCCTCAGCAGCTGGAACATGAACCTCTGGATCCGAACTGGTGGATTTTTCTTTGCTTTTCCTTTTTGTAGGAACCGACCCCTCAGGATCGGCTCTCCTCTTGCCTGAAGAAGGATCGCCCTGGTCAGAGGGCACTCCTTCTGGTTCGGTCGGAACCGAACCGGGCTGGCCATCTGGGTCAGCAGACTTCTCGGCCTCCTTTTCCCTCAGTCTACCTAATATCTTTTCAAGGTTAGATTTCAGAAAATGTTTACAAATTTGGCAGTCTGAATCGAGGTGTTCAAACCCCAGACAATAAACACAGGTGGTGTGGGGATCAGCCTTAGCAAAGACCTCCCCACACTCACTGCAGTGTTGAAACCCAGTGGGCCCGTTTTTTTTCTTGGGTTTTTCAGACATGGCCAACCTAACCAAACTTACCCTTTTTATGGCAACCGGGCAAGACTCCTTATCGGTTCCTAACCGTGTCACAGGTATTGTAAAAAAACGTTCAAAACACGTTTTTTTAGAACCGATAAGGACTGGTAACCACACTCTAAAGTAAAACACAAGGATTCACTACAAGTGATCAGTTCAGCCGAACCGATCTAACACTTTACAATTTCCACACAGAAATAAGCACAAAACCTATCTATTACTCACGGTACCACAGACAGAGACTGAACCGACTATGCTGAAATAAATTCGATTTAAAACCGACAATTTAACTGAGACTTTAACCGACTTTCGAACCGAGCTGAAGGAGAAATCTCCGGAGCGACTGTTCAGTGAGGTGGAGTAAAGAATCTGATGGTTGGATTTCAAAGGCCTCCAAACAGAGACCTCAACCGAGCTCGAGCTCAGCATTCTATGCTCTGCATAGAAAGTTAACCCTTTGTTCTCCAGGGCAGTTTAAAGGCTGGGGCTAACTGCAATAGTCAGAATACAGCAAGATTTCATGTTGTTTGAAAGGGTGGTGGTAAATGGAGTTCACTCTGAGGAAGGGAGGGTGATCAGCGGGGTGCCTCAGGGATCAGTGCTGGGACCAGTCCTTTTTAATTTCTTTGTAAGTGACATTGCCAAGGAGCTGAAAGGGAAGGCCTGCCTCTCTGTGGATGACACCAAAATCTGCAGTAGGGTGGACATTCCAGGGGGGTTGAAAAGGATAAGCAGAGACCTGAGTAAACTAGAGGAATGGTCAAGAGCATGGCAGTTGGGTTTCAATGCGAAAACATACAAAATAATGCACTTAGGGCACAGAAACTCAGGGACAGAGTACAAAATGGGTGGCATGGTATAGATGACAATCAAGATGTTAAGAGACCTTGGGTTAATCTTATCGGATGACCTAAAGGTGGCCAGGCAGTGCGACAATGCAGTTGGGAGCTCTAGTGAGATGCTGGGGTGCGTAGGGAGGGGTATCACCAGCTGAAAGAGGGAGAAGGTGTTGCCTCTGTATAGATTGCTGGTGAAATCCCACCTAGAAAACTGTGTCCAGTTCTGGAGACCACATCTCCGGAAGGACAGACAGAGTGAAGGCAGTCCAGAGGATGACAACTAAAATAGTGCAGGGTCTGCACCAAAAGTGGCATGAAGAGAGACTAAAGTCCATCAATATGTACACTCTGGAAGAGAGGGGTGATATGATAAAGACCTTTACATACCTCATGGGGGTAAATAAGGTAGAGGAAGGAAGTATTTTTCAGAAAAAAAAGTGCTAAAGAACAAGGGGACATGCTATGAAACTGTAGTTGTGTAGATTCAAGAGAAATGTGAGGCGGTACCTCTCCACAGAATGAGTGGTGGATTCCTGGAACAGCCTTCCAGCAGAGGTAAAGGAGCAAAAACAGTGTGGTGGGGTTCCTGAATGTGTGGGATAGGCACAAAGGGATCATAGTGGAAAGGAAAGGGGCAGGGAGAAAGAGCTGTAGATCAAGTACGGTCTGTGGTAATAATGTAGGTAATGAAACATGGGCAGACTGGGTGGGCCAAGCGGTTCTTATCTGCCATCAAATTCTATGTTTCCATGCTTTTTTAGTTCCCTACAATCTCTCCATGGTTTGTGGCCATGTTTTGACTTATTATTGAAAAACTGTAAAATAGGGAAAAGGATATTCCCCTCTACAAAGGGGAGGACTTCCACAGTAGTAGTTCATCCATCTTTTTATAATTATGACCCTTATAGATCTGGCAGTTTTTTCTGCACATTTTATGCACTGGGAAGACATATGAGCAAAGACTGGACAGTCTGACCATGTTAGGAGGGGCCATGATGAAAACATTTAAATACATGAAGGTTATAAACAAAATGGACTCAAGTGAACTGTTCAAGGTTAGAGGAAATAAGACCACTAGGGGAAAAAGCAGCAAAGTGTGTGGGGGTGGGTGGTGGGGTGGAGAAAGGTGGAGTGCTAGGAAGTACTGTTTAATGGAATGGGTTTTGGGGGGTGGAACAAGCTCCCAGAGCCACTAGTTAACATAAAAATGGTGGCAAGCTTCAGAAGAGGCTGGGAAGGTAGGGGGCTTTTGAGGGGTCAGGGGAATGGATGGACATTAACCACTAAGAGGCATGTACCTCCACAGTGGCAGACTTGATAGACCACAAGGCCTTCTTCTGCCAACCCACTCCTGGGTTTCTGTGTCTCACTGCTTCCGTGGGTAATTTTCAAAGAGCTGCATCAGCCCCTTTTCCATGGATGCAGGTGGGTACATGGAGCCGTCGGCAAAGAGTTATATGTCCATCATTAGAAGTGGGTGGCTCAGGGGTTACGTTCACCTAGATCATTTTTGTTTTTATCGGCAGCTGCATCTGCAGTTGGATATGGGCTGCCAGAAACTACAGCTGATTGGCATAAATATGCAGCAGTTTCAAAAACAACACTAGCTGTTTTCTAAGGGGGGATAGACACAGTAGGTGCTGTTGGATACAGGTGTATCACCTGGGTCCACACTTAGGAAAATCATGGAATTCAACAGTCAAGTTCAAAACACACTAGTACCTGGGTCACTGCCCTACATTTTTACTTTTCTTTTCTACAGTTTCTTGGTACCTAGATCTTTTGCAGAGACTCATGTTTCTTCTGCTGATTCACTACACTAGATCATCCCTATAAGGTGGTATCTAGGTATCAAACATGTTTGGGAGTTTTAGTGTGATGGTGGTATGCATTAGAACGGGCTTCAATTGTAACTAGGAGCCAAGAATAGTAGCCTTATAGCTGAAAGAGCCATAGAACAGAGCCATGCAGAGGGGCAAGTGTATGCAGTGCAGGTTCAAATGGCTTTAATGTGGGGGGTGTAAAAATATGTAACAAATGATGGGGGTCTGCGGGCCACCTAGGACCCCAAGAAAAGTCTGTGTTTTTTTAGTGGTTTGGTGCATTTTAGTGATCTTTTAAAGTATTTGTTTTAAGTACAACTCTGGTCATGGGTTAGATTTTTTTTGATAAAATACTCTGAAGAACACAAACAAGTACCAGAACAGATCTAAAAACATTTTCTAGGTATATAGGAGACAACTGCGACACCCAGGCATTTGCTAACTATTGTATTGTTTGTGGTACTCTATCATCAGTGTTAACCAAGTCTCCTTGTGTCATTAGCACCAAAACATAATGCAGAACTACACAGAGTAAATATCTCAGGACAAGGAGGGAAAGTGTCCCAGTCATGTTCGTGTTCCAGCACATGCGTGGAACAGAGTGGAACAGGACTGGCATCTTAGGTGTCAGCAGGCATCTGCAGGTGACAGCAGGCATGCAGGGAAGTCTGCCAGCCCGCTAAGGTAAGGTAGAACACCTGTTTACTTGTTGCTACCCGAGTAAGAGAGTACTGAAAGGAGATAAGGGGGTAACAGAAGGGAGGAAATAGGCTGTACAAGCACTAAGTACCTACTGAGTGGGAAAAGATGAAACACACTACCTAGGGTAAGGGTACAAAGAGGTTAAAGTAAAGCAAAAAAGGGAAATTAGAAACACCCTATCTAGGGTAAGGGTACAGAGGGGTTACGTGAAGCAAGAAAGGGGAAAATTAGAAACACCCTATCTAGGGTAAGGGTACAAAGGGGTTAAGTGAGGCAAGAAAGGGGAAAACTAGAAACACCCTATCTAGGGTAAAGGTACAAAGAAAATTCCAGTAAAAAGTGGAGAGTGAAAGAATGGGAATTTGGGAAGTGGTGTCATGTAGTGGATGTGGAGCTGCAGTTTTCAGAGAGACCTTCTGGAGACTGAGGTGCTGCCCCACCTCTCTGTGCTGACAGAGGAGGTCGCTGGACTCCCAGCCAAGCTAACTAGGATTGGAGGACCTCTTCCCCCACCCAGGGGCCACCAAGTTTACCAACCGTGCCCCAGAGGATGCCTAGAAGAAGGAGGGCCATCTGGAGTGTGGTGTGCTCTGGGAGGGTGAGGGTCATGGGTCGTGGGCACATTCCTTAGCCTGTGCTACTGTGGAACTCATTCCCACTCTCTGGTGGGATGGGACTGCTGGGAGGAGGCACCTGTTGTAGTGGTCAGAAAGGATGTGGGGGTCCTCCAGAGGGGAGGCTCCAAGGTGGAAGGTAGAGGCCCTCAACCGAAGCAGAAGTACATTCTGGTGGGGGACTTTATTATTAAGGGGTAGATTTGGGAACAGGAAAGGAGGGAGGGAAAGAGGGAGGTGAGGTGCCTGCATGGTACCATGACTCAGCAGGATGGAAAGCGGATCCTATGGATCGCTAGGGTGGCAGGGTAGGAGGGAGGAGCTAGATGTCATTGTCCATCTGGGAATAAATGACCTGGCTAGGGACAGGGCTGGGACTGTGCAGGGGGATTTTAGGGAGCTAGGAAGGGGTCTTAAGCAGGTAACATGGTCAGTGGCTTTTGCTGAGGGGCTGCCTGTCTACGATGGGGGGGGGGAGGACAGTGTTCTCAGCTTCAAGTCATGGTTAAAGGAATGATGCAAAGAACAGAGGTTTGGCTACACTGGGGACTGGGGATCAACCTGGAGGGATCTGATCTTATACAGGGGTGATGGCATGCATCCATCTGGGAGGGAACCACAGTCCTCAGTGGACAGTTTAAATGTTACTTTTATAAACATTTAAACTAGCTGAGGTGGGGTGGCAGAAGAAAAAAGGGAGGTAGAAATTGTTCCCCCTGTGGACTGAAGCAGAGAGAAGGGGTATCCAAAGGGAGGAAAATCCCCCCAGGGTGCAAAATAAACAAAAAAGCAGTGTGGTAGAAAACAAAGGGATGCAAACATGAGTTGTAAAAAGGGGGCAGCACAAGGGAAAAGAGGGGGTATCAGGCAGAGTGGAAACAAAGTGTGGAAAGCCATGTGTGCAAATGCAAGAAGTCTGGGAAACAAAATTCCAGACCTACAGGCCATCATGGTGGAGGCAGACCTGGATGTTATGGCCATTACTGAGTTGTGGTGTACAGGAAACCATGATTAGGACAATGTCATACCAGGCTAGACTCAGTTCAGGAAAGACATGATAGAAAGGAAGGGGGGTGGCGGCGCTGTATGTAAGGGAGGGTATCAAGGGGACAGAGACACAGGGAATCCAGGGGGGAATTGAGGGGTTGAGGGTACTGTGGATCACCCTGGAGATAGGAACTGGAGCCACTATTTGCATTGGCAGGATCTGCAGACCTCCAGCACGGGGGAGAAACTGGATAAGGCACTGGTGGAAGCCATTAGTACAATGGCAGAAAAAGGGGAAGTGGTGCTGGCGGGGGACTTCAGTCTGCTGGATATAGCTTGGAGCCTCCCAGCCAAGTTTCAGCTAGAAGCAGTGGCATCCTAGATTCCTTACAGGTGTATTGCTCAGGCAGCTAGTCAGGGAGCCCACTCATTATGGGGCAATACTGGACCTGGTGCTGACAAACAGGACAGTATTGTAGATTTCAAAGTGGGAGGCCACCTTGGAAACATCAATCACCTTACAGTGTGGTTCAACATAAGGACAGCAGTGGAGGCAAACCACAAAAGGACAAATGTCCTATACTTCAGGAAGGCAGATTTAAAAAAAAAATAGACGAATGCCTCAGAGACAACCTAGTGGGGGGTGGCCTGGGTGGGGTGGAGGAACAGTGGGGTCAGTTAAGGGAAGGTATAGTGAACGCAACAGACCTCTGCACAAAGGAAGTAACCACAAGCAGGAGAAAAAAAGAGACCTCTGTGGTTCTCAAAGGAAGTGGCTGACCAGTTAAAGACTAAAAGGGTAACATTCAGGAGGTATAAAGAGACACAGAGGTAAGAGGACAGGGAGGTGTGTCAGGAGGTCAGGCAGAAACAGGGAAAGCAGTGAGGAGTGCAAAGGTGCAAACTGAAGAAAGGATAGCCCGAGGAGTAACTAAAGGGGGACAAGACCTTTTTAGGTACATACGTGAAAAGAGGAAGACACAGGGAGGGACTGTGATATTAAGAAGGGCAAGGGGGACTGTGCTGAGGGGGATCACGAAAAAGCAGATATTTTAAACAAACACTTTTGTTCAGTCTTCACAGAGGAAGAGGAAGGGGATGGGCCACATAAAAGCAGCAGGAGTACTGGGGGGGAAAGGGCAGACACAAGCCAATTTACAGAGGAGAGAGTCGGAAGGGACTCGCAAATCTGAAAGTGGGCAAAGCTATGGGGCCAGATAGGGTACACCCCAGAGTACTGAGGGAGCTCAGGGAAGTAAAAAAGGGTATCCACAGCTTCACTACATCGCATGCCACATGTACCAATGAGAATGCGAAGATAGAAAACAAAGAGAACATATCGATAGTACTTATTTATAAAACAGAATCTAGATGCCCAGCAGCTCAGGAGCTGCTGAGTGACTGGATTCTATTTTATAAATAAATTACTATCGAATACCTGCAGTGCCTTTGTTTTCTCTTTTGGCAGCTCTGGGAAGTACAGGCTGCACCTCTTTCAGCTCTGTTTAACAACTCACTTGAAATGGTTCCAGAGGACTGGAGGAAGACAGATGTAGTCCTGCTTCATAAAAGCGGTAGCAGGGAGGAGACTGGCAGCTATAGGCCAGTAGTCTGACATCAGTAGTGAAAACTGGTGGCCACACCTGCACAGGTAAAGGATTTCAAGGGGAAGCACTTCATTAAGGTTATTTCATACTTTATTTTTAAGTCCCCATGCAGCCTGTATTATCGCTTCAGGACTCTGTCGCTCAGATGATGTCATCATGTACGCACGTAGCAGCCATCTTAGGCAGCTACTGTGGCAGGGGGTTTAAACAGGAGCTGGGGGTTTGTTAACATGTCGGTGGGATGTTTTGGAATTAGCGACTATGGGTTAACACACTTGCAGAGCAAAATGGACCACAGGATTATTTAGATAAGCCCCTAACCTACCAGGCAGTGTTTTTAGAGCACTTCTATGAAATAACTGTTTATCAATCCTTTAACTATATTGTGTGCATCCTGGGGGAGTCCCTATCAGCTGGGTAAGGTGGTGCAGCAAATTATGACCCTATGGGATCTGCAGTAAGTGGAGCTTAGGTAGGACCCCCAAATCAATCAATCAATCAATCAACCAATCTTTATTTTACCAGGTGAGACTCCATTGAGTTGGAACTCATTTGCAAGGTGGACCTGGACAAGGTCACATGACAATGTACAATGCAATAGGGTACAAAATTGATAGGTGACAACAAATGCTTGTAGTACACCAAAGCAGGAACACACAATAATAAAAAAAATAGAAGATACACGGAATAACAGTTATATACAATATATATATATATATATATATATATATATATATATATGTAATATAAACTTATAGATACAGTAGATATGCTCAGTAAATATAGATGATTGCATGAGGAGTATGGAGGGGGAAGCAGACAAATGTCCAGAGGAGGAGGAGGAGTTAGCGGGACATCACGAGATGAGTATCAATAAGTGGAGAAATGGTAGGGAGGGTAATGAGGCAGAGAAGTGAAAAAAAAAGAGGTAGGAACAGCGGACAGGCCACACAGGGTAGAGGCCCAACCTTATATAGCTGGTCAGTCAGGGGAAACAATTGCAGGGCTCTTTGAAGGAATGAGGGAACAACATCTTGAAGATAGATAATTTTATGGGGATTACTAACTTCAAGGTTTTTTTGGAGTTTATTCCATAGAAAAGGGAGTGCATAGCTAATAGACGTTTGACCAAAGCAGGAGTTGACTTTGAGGATGAGGAGGGAGGTATAGGAGAGGCTTTTCAGTGAGTAACTACCTGCTAAACACAACAGAATACACTCTGAAATGTAATCTGGAAGTTCTTTGGTAAGGGCTTTAAAAATCCAGAAAGCAGCATGTTTCTGCCCTCTAAATTTAAGTGACGTCCACCCCACCAGATAGTAAAGGGTGCAGTGAAGGGTGAAGTACAGAGCTCCAGTGATAAATCTTAAAGCCCGGTGGTAGAGGGTGTCAAGTTTGGACAGTGCAGAACTGGGACCATACCCATAAATGAAACTGGCATAGTCTAAAAGTGGAATAAAAGTGCTTTGCACTAGCCTGGGTTTGGTGTGCAGAGTGAGCAGATGCTGGAGCTGATAAAAAAGACCAAGTCTTTGTTTGGGTTTTTCCACATGTTCATCAATGTGGTCAGCAAAAGAGAGTTTGTGGTCGATCCAGAGACCTAGATACTTAAATTTTGCCATGAACGCCAAGGATTCACCAAAGGTCAGTGTAAGTGTTTAGGTTATTGTGGATGCTGTAATGTACCCTCTCAAAACAATCCATTTTCCCAAGTTCTAGTGTAAGCCTCCCCTCCGTTCGAGGGCTTACTAAAGGTTACCTTGTTCTCCCCCTACAGGTGCCTCATGGGAGGTAGGCCCTGGGTGGTGCCTGCCCATTGGGGGTGGTGATCCTGCCCCATAGGGTATAAATGGGGAGGAGTTTAGTGAAAGGAGAGGCAGGTGGGACTACAGAACAGAAGTGTGCCCTGGCCCGGGAGTTTGCAACCTAGCTTAGTGATGCTGGTTCAGTGCTCAGGTTTGTTGGGAGGTGTGCAGGGAAGCAGCCGGTGGGATGGGAGCCCTGTGGGAATAGGAGCCACGGCCTGGAGGAATTGTCTATGACCCACCTTGTGCTCCGCAGCACTGGGGTGGGTTGGGGCCTGTCCTGAATGTTGATAATGTGAGGCAGTGGGGGTGCAACGGCAGTGGCAGAGCCACAGCATGGCCTGTCTGGTGGTGGCACCACTGGGTAGGTTGTACCCATGTGGCATGCTGCCTTTGGTTTGGTGGCCTGCCAGGAGTGAAATGAGCTGGGCCACCTTTCCCAGTGGTGAGTTTGGTCTAGGACCGGTGTGAATTCCGGCGTTAGGCCCGTAAGCTGCAGGTTGTCTAGATCTGTTTAGGCAGCCAGCTGATTAGAGAACTCCCTGCTTGGTGTGGACGAGTACTGGTAGGGTGAAAAGCAAAGTGTTTTACCAGGCCAGAGTGTGACCAGGGGCATGTGTCTGGAGAGCCCTGGTGCGGTGTTAGGCCTTGGTCAGTTTTGCTGCCCTGCTATCCGAGCCTCTGGGCTCAGTCATCTAAATGGAGTCCATTTATCCGGACTGCCTAGGCCTAAGTTATGTGCTGCAGCTTTGTGCTGCAGAATTTGCTGTTCTACATCCTTGTGCCTGTCCTCTGTTGTGCCTCCAGCCCCATGGAGCTGAATTTTATGTTCTATTAATTAAATTATTTTATTCTTTTGAAACTTGGTACTCCTGTCCATCTGTCTGCCTAACCACTGATCAGTTTGCCCCCAAGTACAGCTCTAGTGCCTTACCTGCCCGGTGTATCCAGCTGATTCCTCCATCTCGTTATGCTGTGAAGATCCATCCCTCCTTGACAGTATGAGTTCAAGGGTCAAGGTAGGCCAAGCTATTTACTTTATTTTTTAGGATCGCTGTTTTTTCCTGGCTTTTGCCCCCCCCTCCTCCAGCATTTATCATCAGGACCCCTAGACACTGCTGGAGGGAGGGTTACACTAGTAATCACTCAGAGATGGGGGGTGCTTGTTTCTTCTAATGGCACAATCGATACATTTGGGCTAGAAGGTTTATACGTTTTTTAAAGAGTTTTCCTTTCCTGAGGCCAAAAACCCTGAATAATGAAACTGATTTGATACATGGTGCCGAGAACTGAGTACTCCATTATTCAGGGTGTTCAGGAATTAATATTCATTACTTGCAGAACACTAATAGTTGCTTTAATAATGGGTACAGTGGCACCAAAGAGTAAGGTTACCACCTTTTAAGAAGCTCAAAGTGGGGCATTTCTTACTGAAACATGATTTTTTTCGGGACAGTACGTAATCTTGACCAATACATCAGACTTCTTTTCTGTATATAATCAGAATTAAGGCTAAGTATTGCAGTTTCTTAGTTGCTTCTATTGTTTCTTATCATTTTAAGGTATTTTAGTTAAGGTGTTATAGTTTTCTACAACATTTAGTGGAAAGTTAGAAAATATTTTTTCTACTATAAAATCAGGACATGTAGTATTTTTCATGTTTTTTTGCAGGACACAGCTGCCCAAATTAGGACTGCCCTGTGAAAATCAGAACAGGTGGTAAGCCTAGGTTGTTTATTTCTAAAAAATGAAGAATGCTAACACTTTCACAATCCGACTTGAGTACCTTTTTTTTTTAAATTGTTTTGAGAGTTGGTCTTTAATCATACTATTTTTACCTCTTCTGCAATCTGGGAACCTAGTTCAAACTTACAAAACCTAGATAGGAAGGCTGCATTCAGATGTGTGGACTCTAGCTTGTGCAATATGTTTCAATAGCTGTTAGCCAGAGATTTAGGAGTATCTGATACATTATTTCCTCTCAGTCATCTCCATCAGGGTCAGATTTACATTGCCATGGGCCCAATGCACAACAGTGGCCATGCCCCCAGCCATCTGCCCCAGTCCCCACCCTCTTCTGACATCCTATCATATCAGCATAGGTTATGCATCAAACTATTTCCCACAAGCATTCAGTACTTTTGTCAGATTAAGCAGTGCTATTTTGCATTGTACTGCTTTTGCCATTTTCCATACAATACAACATGTATCTAGAAATACAAAATTAGAGACATGGGCTGGATTTTCAGAGGGCCCTTAGACCGACACAAGGTTTGTCAAACATCCACTTTGCATCAGATCCAGGTGTGCCAAATTCTGTGCACCATATTTTGCAAGAAAAGTGTTCTCAGGTCCCCCCAAATGATGCAAGGGCTCTGCTGCATCAAAAATATGATGCAAGCTGAGAATGAGGCAAGCTGAGTCAAAATACGATACGTGGAACAAAAATGATGCAAGCTGAGTCAAAAATGACAGAGGATGAAATGGCCTCTGGAAGCAATATTTTACGTGCAATGGTACTTGAGAAAGCATTAGGATATCTACAGTGCAGAATTCTTATAGCAGAGTGATATTCATAGTACCACAGTTAGGGCTTCCCACCTGCTATGGGCCTTTGTATATGCTCTAGTGTCAGACCAGCTGCTCTGGCTAGTCTAACAGCGGCATGCCTCTTAGGCACAATGACAGGACCTAAATTCTTCGAAAATGCTAAATAAGGGGATGGAGCTTCATTTCTGTGATGCAGACATCCCTTCCAACATGGAGCAGACATTTTTTGTGGCAAGCATAGCACAAGCCAGTCTGGCACATGTCTGGCTTATGTCAAAAACAGATCTCTGTTTTTGACACAAGCACCATTAGAAAACAGGAATCGACGCAAGTTTTGAAACCTGCTCCGTGCATCATTTTTTTTATGCAAGCACCATGCAACATTCTCTGGCCTTTGAAAATCAGTCCTAGTAGTTCAAAATTATATATGTATTGTTCCTGCCTGTCTGTCTTGAATAACTGTTTTCTTTTCAGAGGGCGAACCAGAGTATCCAGTTCTTTCTTCAGTCTTGAATCTTGCAGCTCATCCTTGCCCGGCTACTTGTCATGGATATTGATGGACTCATTGCCAGTGACATAAAAATTATTATATATTATGCAATACATACAGATGTGACAATGGAGACATGTATCATCATCAAGTGCTGTTTTTATGTTGGCGTGCTTGCGCAGCCAACATCTTGTGGCAGTGGAGATTTGGAGGAGCGGTCGATGTTGGGCGAATGCAGGGCACACACCAGTAGGTGCTTCCTGCATTCCCCAATCAGCCAGCAGCAGGGGCAGACACCCTGCCTGGCTAATGAGGCAAAGAGATCTATCAAAAGGTCCACTGCAATGAGAGCAAAGCTCTCATGCAACGTGACCACAGCATGCCTCTCCCTACATGCAGGCAACATGGCGGCAGTGACTGCCGCTGTTGCCTGTCAACCCCCCTTCCTTTATTGTGTGCCGATGGGGGTGCCCAATCCCTGTTGGCATCATGTAACACCCACCCTTTGGTTGCCCAGGAGGTGCCCAATCCCCTAGGCATCATGCACCCCCAACAGTTTTTCTTTTGCCGCAGGGTGCCCAACTCTGTTGGCTTGTATCCTCCTCCTTGAATTTTGCCGATGAGGGAGCCCACCCTCATTGGCATAATGTGGTCCTCTTCTGTTTTGATAGCTGAGGGGTGCCCAATCCCCTCGGCTCCTGCAGCTCCCTCCTTTCCTTGTTTGCCACCGGGGTGCCTAATCCCCCCGTCAGCTAAAGCACCCACACACACAGGTGGCATGCTGGAAGCACCCTAGCATGCCAAAGCACCTATACAGAAATGAAACGGTCCCCGATGTCTTTTTTTCCCCCTGTAAAGAAGGAATCGGTCTCTCTGAGCTCTCCCAGGCCCCCTCCCACAACCCGCACCACCACCAGCACCTGCCTCCCCATATCCCCCTCACCCCATACTTACCTCCAGAGTCCAGCATGATGATCTTTGGTGGACCGGGAACATGTCTGCACTCTTCAAAGCTGACCGCGAACTGAGGAAATGCCGGTAAACTGTGTAATAGAATGAATAGAGTTTTTTCAACTTTGCTGCATATCTCGGGCATTTTTTGGAATTTTGGCACCAAATTTTCAACATGGGGTTTTTGGGACCCCTCCTCATGAATTCTATCACTGTCATGGTGTTAATCATCCTCGAAAGGTGATTTCACAATCACTGTGTGGAATCACCTTTCGGGACTGAGTAATGAAACGACAGTGCCAGTGTTCATGAGGTGGCCTCTTAAAAATCCTTTGTTGCAAATTTTGTGGAAAAAATCCAAAAAATTACTGTTTTACGAGCCTGCATTGCGCAGTTGCTACGCAGGCTCATAACTTTGTGAATTCGCAATATTTTCATGCCAGATTTTCAACATTGTCATTTTTGTACACCTCCTTGTGAACTGTACAGCTGTCATTTTCCACATCCTGCCCGAAATGTGTTTCCGCACTTCCGGCACACAATAGCGCGGTGGCTGTGGGAAATCAGTGTCTGGGCCAGATTATGAAAATGACAGTACACAGTTCATGAGCAGAGGTCCTAAAATGCCTATGTTGAAAATTTGGTGATGATACTCCATAAAATGGCTGTGTTACGAGCCTGCATTGGCAGATTGCACACACGCTCGTAACATCGTGCATTTGTAATATTTTCACTCTGGATTTTCACCATTGTCATTTTTCCACACCTCTTGATGAACAGTACAGCTGTCATTTCACATATCCTGCCCAAAATGTGTCTTCGCACTTCTGGCGCAGAATATCGCGGTCGCTGTGCGAAATCACTTTTTGGGACAGTTTGAGGAAATAACAGTGACACTGTACATGAGCAGAGGTGCTAAAATGCCTATGTTGAAAATCTGGTGCCGAACGCCCATAAAATGACTATGTTCCAAGCGTGCGTTGCACATTTACCACGTGCCCTTGTAACTTTGCAAATTTGCTATATTTACATGCCACATTTTCAGCACTGGCATTTTTTTACACCTCCTTATGAACTGTACAGCTGTCATTTTTCACATCCTGCCCAAAATGTTTTCCCGCACTGCACTACCAAAGCCAATGCCAGTGCAACAACATTCGGCATTGACAAATGCTTGTTATTTATACAACATTTATGAGGACATTTATTGGCACTTATCTGTGATATGTTTTCTTTCTCTCCATCTGGAGTGAGAATATCAAAATATTCTCACTCTAGATCTCCATATCTTCATTATAGCTTCTCATTGGTTGGAGCTGGCAGTGCGAGCAGCTCAATCAGAACACAGCTGCTCACTTGCTCACCAGCTCCCACTCCGCAGTTTAGAGAAAAAATATGACAAATATGTTGCAGGTGATACTTTTTATTGGACTAACAAAATTATTTTTAAGACTAGCTTTCGAGAGGTGAAACTCTTTTCCTCAGGTCAAAAGTCACATCTCTCATTTTTTTACTCTGTAGTTTCAAATCAATCAGTTACTATATGATATACAGTATACATATCATTCCGTCTGACCAGTTATCAATACATTGGTGTTCCCTGGGGGGAGGGGTGATTCCCATAGATTATGTTTCAGATTTCTAGGACTGTTATTGTATATACAGCAGATTGATTATATTGTGACACATTATAAAACAATGAACATATTAGGATACAGGATCTCAGTTACTAGGGGGTCTTTATTTAGTCTGATTTTTAATGACAAATTAATACTTGCTGGGGGTGTTGGGCATGGTGGTGGTGTGTGATTCCCTCAGTTTTTGATTTGGATTGCTAGAACTGTCAATTAACAGTACAGAATGTTAGGTATACACAGACACATGTTCATACATGGACATACTAGGAAAACAGCATCTCAATTACAAGGGGGGGGTCTGTGTTAGGTTTGGGTGTTGAATTTGCAGAAACACTAGTAACTTGTTACGGAGTTGCAGACAGATCATGTTTAAACAGTATAAATTTGAATATTCATGAATAATTTTTACTTATTGTTCATATCTGAATAGAACTTACACTATAAATGTGGGAAACAGCTGGTTAGTGCTTAATTTACACTAGGACAGGTTGTCTTTCAACCCACATTTTTGCCTAACACAAAGATATTTTTTTCATTTAGAAGACTTTTAAAATTAAATACTATGTATTTCTTCAACTTATTTTATCTGTATGTTTTAAGGCTGTTCTCAGGGAAGAAGCTTATCTATTCTGTAACATTTGACCCTGACATACCTTTCTTGTGATGGGACTCTGTCTTTATATGGTTCTGTGCTGTTTTTTTAAAAAGCAGTTAAGCCAATGGAATGTTTATCAATTTTGTATCTGTTTTTTTATGTATGATCTGGACTTTAAGAAAGTACATCCTTCCAAACCAGCTGTCATTTTTCTGATGAAGGATTCTATGTAATCCGAAAGCTCAAGCGCCTATTTTCTTTTGTAACATCTATGTTGGCAAAAGGCATCAAATCATCTCTTTTTTCTGGATCTTTTGTCACAAGGACCAATATGGCAACATAACTAATTTTCTGTATCCCTATCCTAATAGTCTTATAGTCCATTTCCAACTGATGCAGTTGCAGACTCCACGCCAGCAACAACAGCCCATTCCCAGACCTTCTATTCAGACCACACCACTTGCTCTACTGGCACCACCTCCATTTCTCATGCTTTAGCTTTAACTGCTGTACAGTGATGCATGCCACACGCCATAGCATCATGTGCGCCAAAACACTCGGTCATACTGAACTGCTGCTCAGTCATCTGAAACTGCAATTAAAAAACAACAAAAATACGATGATGAAACAACACTGTGTTAAACAAAAAACAAAGACGCTGATGACCCGGATTTGGGAACAAGCCTGGGTCATCGGGGGCCGACTGTAGGGAGCAGGTTTGAGTGTCCCATAGGACGGTCTCCTCCTCTGAAGGGGGGAGGGCTGTCACACCACCTCGTTACTGCCACCAGTGGATGCTCTGGCAGTGGTGTGGGACTCACGGAGTGTGGAGTGAAGAATGCTGTTAGGCGCTTGGCTGAGACATGTGCCAGCACATTTCCAGCCTGGACTTTTGTTCTTTGTGCCAGAATCCTCGGGGGTGGGGTTTTTGGGACAATAAAAAGGAACAGGAAAAATACAAAAAAAAAATCCAGCCTCCACTGCCATGCTGCATGATCCCCAACAAGTCGAAGGGGGGATGGAGCATGGATGGTTGGTACTACCACCAGCAAGCCCTGCCAGCAGTGGGAGATAAAAATGTGATATATTAAAAAACAAACAAACAAACAAACAAAAAAAAAAAACCACACAGTGCTACTTAAATGAAATATGCCAGAGTCCTAGCAGAAATATCCCTGCTATTTTCCCCTCGTGCCTTTTGACCTTTGACATTACTCTTGGCTTTGCCACTCATGATGTCATAAGGTCAGATTGCACTCTGGGAAAAATATCAGGGATATTTTTGTTGGAGCGGTGGCATATTTCTCATTTTTATTATAAAAAGGGCTGCAGAAATTATTCATTCTGATTGATTGCCTGCATTCTGACAGCCTTACATTAAATAAGCAATAAGAAATGAGGGGGTGTTTTATTTTTTAATTTATTTTATTTATTTATTTGAAAGTTTGTGCCAAGGAGAGGCACATTGAGCCGAGGCTCGTTTCCAGGAGCAATCCGGGGCCAAAGGAATGGGAATATTTGTACAGCTGTAAGCTAATTTACAGAACCAGATTAAGCTGCTGGTGGTATTTTCAGTCAATGGGGGGAATTTGGCCAGGACACCAGGGAAATTCCCCTATTCAACAGTAGGGGGAACCTTTGTTTGCCATTCCAACATGGCAGCCAGCCGGACAGATGGTGGTGGAGAAGCTGGAAGAATGTCTAAGTCTTCAATGGCAACTGCAGAGAAAAGTCCGTTTGTTTTGGGAAATGGTGAGCATCAAGCTCCTTCTACTACTAAGGACATATGGATGGAACAGGAAGAACCCATGGAAGTGCAAAATATTGCAGCTACAGTACCTTTAAACAGTCTGTGCTTAGTGATAAGGTACGTCAAAGTCAAGACATTTCAAATAATAGCCAAGTACTGCTTGTCAATACCCAAGAAGACATTTTATGAAATGCACTGAAATCAAACAGAACTTATTTGTTAAAATTATTGCAAGAAGAAGATAAGTCTGCTATTGATCTGGATGATTTTTCCTCTGCTCCGGGGACTAGTTCCTCAATATTCTCTGTACCTTCACAGCTTACTCCAATCAATGTGGGGACTCTCCCTGACTCACCAGATGTCGTTCGGTCTCAGGACTGCACTACTATTCAATAGCTACTGTTATGGACAGGATGAACAAGCAAACCACAGGAAAAGGACATGCCCTGGTCCCCAGAGGCCGCTCTGAGTGCTGCGGGCTGGTAGCATGAGTCTGGCCAAACTGTTTGTACATCCTCTGGCCTGGTTCAGGCTGATGACATTATAAGGAACTGCTCAATCTCTTGTCAGGACATGCCGAAAGACGACTGTATGCATGCGAACCCAAAGAGTTTGTTGGCTGGTACTCACATTGAAAACAATGCAGTTGCTATGGACGTGCCTCCGCATATGGGTTCTGCCTCACAGGGGACTCCTCATGGAGACTCTGTCCCAGGACAAGAAGAAGAAGGACAACTGCAAGCTATTACTGCTCCTGCCCTGAGCTTACCAAAAAGACTACACATATCAGACTTGTTAAAAAATATGGGAGTGCCAGCACAGCTCAGAAATGCTGTCCGGTTAAAATTTTATGGTAATTCTGATATTGTTCCAGATAGGAGAACAGTATTGTATAAAATGCTGAAAGAGACAATGGGGATTCACCCTAATGAATTGTTTTCAGTAATACATGTGAAGGGGGAAGTAACATACAATATCAGTTTTAAAAATAGCCAGTCACTGGACCATTTTGGGACCAAATATCCCCAGGTTTCTAACACTGCTTTATGGCAACCTTTTTTGCCATCCCTTTGACAAATCCAACTGTTAAAATGAGTACCCTACTGTTTAGGAATGAAGGGGTAGATATTGCAGATGTTCAGTATTGGTTGAAACAATGGTGACCATTTTGGAGGCCCCTGCCCCCATACTGGATGAAGATCTAGTTTGGACAGGGAATTGGAGAATTAAAGTTCAGTTAAAACATTCAGATCAGAGCATTGTGCACCTTCCTGTTAGTTGTTATATAGGTAGGGAAAGAGGCTTATGTTTCTATCAAGGACAGCCTAAGACGTGCCACAAGTGTGGGGCACGTACTCATCTGTGCTCTGTGTGTGACAAGCCTAGGTGTAATCTTTGCTTAGAATTTGGACATGTGAGCTTGGGTTGTCCAAATCCTCTGAAGTGCAATCTGTGTGAAGAGGAAGGGCACTCCTACCAGTTGTTCCCTTGTGCAGAAAAAAAATAGATTGGACAGGGCCCAGCAGAACCCTGTTCAGATGATTGAAAAATGTTAGGTTCTAGAGTTGAAGAAAATATCGGCTTCTGGTGCTTCTCTTGTTACTGAGCCCATTTCCTCTCCTACAACCCCGGAACGTGGAAGTATTCCAATGGCATCTGAGGTTATTCCCTCCAGTAGTGGACCTGTTCAGGAACCCCTCCCCCACCCTTACTACCAGTGTAGTTAGTACTGTTCCTGATATGCCACCCCCCCAGCACAAGCACCCTTTACATCTGTAGCTCTAAAAAGGAAAAAAGATAAGAGGAAAGCAGAACCTCCCTCAAAAGACACATATCAGGCTTTGACAAAAAGAAGGCAGTGGGGGGATACTGAGGAGGAGCAGGGCGATTCAGACTACTCTTCCATGTTCTCAAGACTGGATCTCTCTTCAGATTCACAATCTGATTCATTAAAAAGGAAAGGGGAGAAATATCATCAGAAAGTTTTTTAAGAATGAAAAATCTTGTTTCTACCCTTTCTTTGAGACATGGGAGGTAGTCAGCATTTTAACCCCTCACTTTAAATGTCTGTCGCATCAAAGACTATAAGAAGCGTCTGACCACCCTTCAGTTTCTGAAGGACCTTCCTAATGATATTATTTTTATCTGGGATACCAGGTTAAAAATGAAGAATTAAATATTTCAAGAAAAAAAATTCCTGGATTATGGGCCCATCGTTTTGGTCTCAGGGCTCAGATCTATGCGACTGGGTGAGAATCCTACAAAAGAGATATGATTTTACAATTCATAGAGTTGTGGATGTTAGTCCATGTAAGGCCCTATTACTGGATGGTTGCCTTGGAAAAATCTTGTTTCGTTTTTTGAACGTATATGCATCCCAAAGTATTGCAGCCCGATCTGAATTTTTTAGGCTAATACAGCCATTTTTGTATACCAGAAGACATGTCATACTGGGAGGTGATTCTAATTGCCTGCTATCCATAGCTGACAGAGGGGGATGCACAGCAAAACTTTTTGGTGACACCAATTGTTTAAAATCCTTCCTGGCAATGGCAGGTTTTATTGATGGGTACACAGAGGTTCATCAAAAAGGGGCTAAAACATTTTCAAAAGGCCCTCTTGTGACTAGAATAGATTATTTGTTTCTCTCCAATAATCTACAGCTGGTACGGGCTCAGACCATTCCTTGTGAAACCTCAGATCATCTAGCGGTTTCTCTTTCTTGCATTATTAAACATAACACATCCTTTAATAGGAAAAGGGACTCGAGATGGAAACTAAATAAGTCACTCCTATTTCAGTCACACATAGAGAAACAATTTCTTTCCATACTGGTAGCCAGATATTCGGTGCTAGAGGCCTTCTTTTTTTTTTTTTAGTTGTTTAACCAGGAGTAGCACACTAAGATGAAAGCTTTTTTACAGGTGCGACCTGGGAGCACAGGGAAGTTAAGTGACTTGCTCAGGGTCACACAGCATGCAAGTGGAAGCTGTGGGATTCAAACCCAGGTCTGGTCTGCTGAATGTCACCAGATTTGCAGCTCAGAGCCTTAAACCTATACTGCCTCCGTTTGAAAACATTACTGATTGGTCGATGGATACAAAAAAGGAATTGAAATCTTTTTTTTATTAAATCAGCGACTAAAACTTCTAAATCCAGTTATTTTCATTATCTCACTTTAAAGGGACAGTAAACATTGCAGGGGTCACTCAAATTGTGAAAGCCCATGGAAAAATCTTTCAAATGAGGTATTGGATTTACCTGTAGGGGACAGGAATCTTGTGATATGAATAGCAAAGTAATGTGTAAATCAACTCATAGCAACAGCCATTTCATGCAGTCATAAAAACGGGAAGTGATATCACTGAGGGGCTAGCTCTATGTTGTTAATTATAACTTGCCCCTCAGTGACATCACTTTCTTTTGTAAGAATGCATGAAATGGCTGCTGCCTTGTTTTGATTTTCAGATTATTTAAATATTCATATCTCGGGACATTTGACACCTACAAGGAAGCCAAATACCTCATTCGGCATAACTTGTCATGGCCTTTCACAGTTTGAGCAATCCTTGCAATGTTTACTGTCCCTTTAAGAGAAAACTATTTTCCACAATTTCAAGAATGCATGAAAACAAGTTGGATTTATTGACTGAGATTAACAATATTAAAGCAGAAATGGTCAGGATACAGTACAATAGAACTGAATCTTTGAAGCTGGAGGCACAGTTTGGAACACAAGGTTCTAGACTATCTTTGAATATTTTTAAAAGTTGTCAAAACAGAGTACAACATACTATTATTGATCAGGTTTTAGATTTAAACTCACAAAGGTGTTATTCAGATTGAGGCCAAATACAAAAAAATTCCCAAGCATATTTAAAAGAAATGTTTGAGGATTTTCTTCTTCTGCTACATGGGACCCTGAGTATTTAACAAACCTGGATTTTCCAAGTTTAGATCTTGAAATCAGATCTGCGTTACTTGTCCCCGTAACCCCAACAGAAACCTTAAAGGCCCTGAATCAACTGATAGAAAATTCTTCACCAGGGTCTGATGGCTGTACAGTAGAATTTTATTTTAAATTTGCTCAGTATTTTGGCTCGATATTGTCAGATGTATTTTCTGATATTCTTAACTCAGAATTTCTCCCAGAAGGATTGTCCCAAGCTCTAGTAATACTGCTATATAAAAAACAGATAAAAGGGATTTGAGAAATTGGAGGCCCATGAGCCTTTTAAATGTAGATTATAAAATTCTAGCTTCCATTCTTTTGTCCAGACTTTCTTCAGTTACAGAAATAGTGAATAGTCCTGTACAAACGTGTGCGATTTAAAAAAAGGTCCGTGTTTAATAACCTATCTTTCTTGAGGGATATTATCACACACACAGAAGGACTGGATTCACAGAGCTTGATCCTGGCCTTAGACCAGAAGAAAACTTTCGATAAGGTAGATCATAAATATCTTTTTCAAGTTTTACATACTTATGGCATTCTGGATAGATTCATTAAATAGATATCACTTTTGTACACTTCCTCCATCATTACTCCTTACATATATGGCACCCCAGGGATTTCATTTCATGGAGTTAAAGATATGAGACAAGGTTGTTCTCTCAGCCCCCTCCCATATGTCTTTCAAATTGACCCCCTCCTTAGGAACATCTTAAATCATCCTGATATTCCACAAATAATGTTTCCCAAACATTTGTTCTTATGCTGATGACCTCTGCATCTGCACAACTCCCTCTATTGAGGAAAATGCACTACAAAGGGTCATTTCAGACTTTGAAAACATTTCAGGTTCTAAACTTAACTATGGAAAGAGTCAAACTTTTGTTTTCCCTCCTTCACCAGACTTCAGGGATCCCACACAATTTGCTAATATTCAAGTTACATCACAACTGGTGAAAATTTAGGGGTTACAATTTGGGAGCCAAGATGATGCTACTCTAAATTGGTCCCAGGCGTCATAGAAAGCAGAACAAACTGTGATGTCATTGAAAAATAAGACTATTTCAAAAAGGAAAAGGGTTTCATTATTGTACACGCTTATAATTCCAGTATTTTTACATGTTGCAAATGCTTTTCCCTTACCTCTTAGTTTTGAGACAAAGGTAATGAACATTTTTTCCATGGGTTTTGGGGTAGTAGGTTAAACCCCATAAAAAGGTTGCATACCTACCATGATTATTGCCTGGGAGATGTACGTATGGTATACCGTGTTATTTTTCTTCTGCATTTTTGTGTACCAGAATTTTATTCCTTTATTATCTAATTCCTGTTCAGTACAGCTTGCTCACATGAATTCCTTATTGGGGAGGTTTCTTACAGCTTGGGGATCCTCCCCTCTTGCACTTCCAAGAAGCATGAAACATTTTAAAACCCTCTACTATTTTTCCTCAACTTGTAATAAAGATAAAACAATGGAAACTTTCTCCACAACTGTTATCTAGTAATTCCAGGTGGTCTCTTTATTCTTTCATTTTAAATTTAAATTTCTACGAGACCCCACAAAAGCTATTACAATATGAGGAACACATTACGGACATCTTCTCACAGTTTACAGATAAAAGACTTCCTATGAAAGTTTGGAATGTCACCTGGCTTTCTTGCCATGGCAGATTAGGGGTAAGGAATTCCCACAAGCATAAGGTGCTAGAAGACCGCATGTGCCCAAGACCCACATGTACAGTATGGATCTTCTGGAAACTCAGGAACACTTTTATTTACTTTACCTGTATGCTCAACAGTTTTGGTACTTGATACTTCCCTCTTGGGGGATGTTAATTTTACCCAGATAACATACGAGGTTTTGGGATTGGGATTATTTCCCTTACGTCTCTATCTAAGTATCATCCAAGCACTATGAGACTATTTTCTTCCCTTTGTAGATTTTGTTTGTGGCAAACAAGGTGTGCTCTTTTATTGCAACAAAAAGAATATAGCATAAATCAGGTTCTAATACAAGTTATACAGAATCTAAAAAGAATTTATGAAATTGAAAAGGAAAGGAACACTGTTAAAGCAAGGGTTTACTGGAAACATTTTTTTATGGTTTACAACACTTTCTATTTGAAGTTTTGTTTGATCTTTTCTTTCTGTTTTTCTTTTTGACTGTTTTTGTATAAAGATACTGCATTAGTAATTGTATGAAATTGTACTCAGAGTGATTCATGTGTTTAATTATCTTTTTATAATAAAAAATTCCCCTACCCTTATCAAATATCAAAGACAATCGGAAAC
The DNA here is from genome assembly GCA_016271365.2 of Neoceratodus forsteri. Taxonomy (NCBI): domain Eukaryota; kingdom Metazoa; phylum Chordata; order Ceratodontiformes; family Ceratodontidae; genus Neoceratodus; species Neoceratodus forsteri. Next base: position 1,369,964,220 of record CM057449.1, read on the forward strand.
ATAAAACACTAGAAGAACGAATATGTAGCAGACCACAATGTAGACAACAATTGGAAACCATTAATCATCTTTTTTTCTCATGTACAGTACCTATATCCAGGGTTTTGGGGGATTTCTGGCAGCACACTGGAATGAACCTTGTTTTTTTAATGTAACATACAAAATGTTTATGTGGGAACATTATGCAGGTGTTGGGCAAAAATGGAATAAAAGCACACTACACATTATATTTTTAATAATTAAATGGTATATATGGAATGCCAGAAGTTTATTTATCTTTCAACAGAAACACATTGAACACATCAAGTTGGTAGATAAAATGATGTCTGAAGTATAGGACATTTTTTACACAGAAGCAAAGAAACTGACCAGGAATCACCTTAGAGCTCTTTGGAGGAATATGCCCTGGGTAACAAATACAGATTTGCCAATAACATAAATAGGAACTGTAGAAATACAAACCTATGACTGAAATAGGAATACCTATAAAGGGCTGTCAAGAAAAAGTATCTTAGTAACTATGTATGACTGTAATATATGAAATCCTAAATGTTCTTTTGTAAATAAGATTTGTTTTGCTTTCTTATCCTCTGTTTTGCAACATAGAATTGATTTACTCACTTTGTATTAAGTAATTATGATTATGGGTTTTTCTTTGCTGATGTACAGTATGTTTTGTTTGATTTTCTTGCCTTAATAAACACCCCTACTCTTGTGGTAGGGGGAGACCTTGCTCGCATCTATAGGATGGCGGACTTGCAGTTGGTGTGTGAGGAGCAAGCTGCTGGCGGCAGCAACGGAGGAGCGGGAGTTGTTCAGGATGTTGTCTTACCGGAAATGGATTGTTTCAACCAGGAAGAACTGTTTTATGATGTGACTTCCACTATCAGAATGGAGACTGCTCAGCGGTGCCACAGGAGAACTTAGTGGCTATGAGTACTGATGCTGATGCTCTTAATACCACTACGGGACAAGTGCTGTCGGTACCATCTGTTTCTACAGCTACGGAACACAGTATTGAATTACAACAGGAGGAATCACTTTGGACCACTGTATTAAATAATAAAGAAAGGATCCTACAACTTTTGTGGGTGGACGTGAATGTACCCTCACAATCTCTCCCACCATCAAATATGGTACTGCAGAAATGGACTATGAAGGCAAGTTGGGCTTCTGTCCCATCCTCTATTACTTCTAATAACATTCCAGTGATTATTTTCCCCACCGCCCTACCCGATGTACAACTTTCACCCTCTCATAGTTTACCTATCCAGTCTGGACTGGAGATATGGGAGCTTCATCTGGGGAGAGCAGATTGAGACATACAAAACCTGGCTCAGTGGACAGCTGCAGCTACTCTTCTTGCCACAGGTTGGAAACGCATGGACACGGGTGCTGATTGGGTCTCTCCTAGGCCCATCACAGCAGTAGAGATTATGGCCCAGAGTCACTTGGATGCCTCACAATCCTCCTGGAATACGGCACCATGCAGGATGGTGCGAACCCTCGGTGCTTTTGGAGGTACAGAATATTGATATTATGGATACTTCTGTTCAGGACATGACAAGGATGGACAGTTCTGTTCCAAACACTGTACTACTTGGGGCCAGTGGGAACATTCCCGTCACTACTGCTAAACATACGGGTAGTGTTCCTGCACTCCCTCACTCTGATACCTCGGAGGAGGGAGCCCATTGCAGTGCCAGAACTGGTCACATGGAACAGGTTGTGGACCAAGTTGAACCTCAGGATCGTCCTAATGACACAGTCTCAGATACGATATCTTGCTCTAAATCTTTTAAAATTACTGATTTATTTTCAGCAGTAGGAAAGCTGGCACAAAGGAGGAATGCTGTGCGGCTCAAGTATACTGGGGCTTTGGTTACCGCCCCTGACAGAAAAACTGTTTTGCACACTATGCTGAAGAATACCATGGGCATCCCAGCCCAGGATTTATTTGCCTTTATACATGTTAAAGGCGAGGCTACTTATGATGTCAGTTTTAAACTTGTGCAGACCCTTGAATGTTTTTGGCAGAAATATCAGCTAGTTAAAGACACTCTTTTATGGAAAATGTTTTTACCTATTTCTCTCACCAAGCCCACAAACAAGACTGTTACCCTCTTAATTAGAAATGAGGGGGTCAGTATTGCAAATGTCCAGTACTGGCTTCGCCAGCGCTGTGACATTTTAGATAGACCCACCCCAATTTTGGATGATGATCTGGTGTGGACTAGAGGGTGGAAGGTAAAGGTGCAACTGTGCCAAACCAATACTGGGATTAGTCACTTACCTGGTGACCAGGGACCGGGGGCTATGATTTTATCCAGGGCAACCCAGGACCTGCCACAGACGTGGCACACAGACTCATTTGAGTTCGGTGTGTGACAAACTGCAGTGAAATTTATGTCTTGAGTATGGCTATGTTAGTCTGGGTTGCTCCAGCCTCCTTAAATGTAACCTCTGTGAGGAGGCTGGGCATACTTACAGGCAGTGCCTATGGGCAGATCACAATCAGCTAGACAAGGCCCCTCAAGATCAGGAACAGCTTATTACAGAGGCACAAGTCAGGCTTCTTACAGCAAGAAACCCTCCTCCTCCACCACAAGAGACCCCTGACCCGGAGGCTGGATCCCTGGTGCCTAGTACTTCCACAGAGCCCGTGGTGTCTATCAGCACGCCTGTCTCAGGGCAAGAGACTGATGAGGGTATGGTGGTGAGTGGGCAGGAAGATATGCACTCTCCTTCTCTCCCTCTGGGAACCCAGTTTACCACACTCAAATCTAACAGAAGGTGTAGGGGTCATAAAAGGCCTCCTGACAGGAGTTCACCCTCCCTGATTGTGACCAGAAATAAATTCCAATTACTGGCAAAGAGATGGCAATGGAGTGAGACTGAGGATGAGGGAGGGGATTCTGATACCTCTTCTGTTAACTCTTCAGATTCCCACACAGACCTTCAGACCCCAAAGAAAGTGAAAGGTCGGTTGAAAGGGCCATCAGTCTAGAGCCTTCAGTATTTAATGCAAAATGGATAGGTGTACCCACATCTCCCCCCCCTTACTATTAATGTCTGTACCATTAAGACTTTTAAGAAGAGGCAGACCACATTGCAGATTCTGTGCACCCTTCCTAATAATATAATTTTTTGCAGGATACCAGAATAAAGACTCCGTATGAGTTGTCACAGGTGAAGAATCTACGGACTTGTGGTAGCTCTTTTTGATCACAAGGGGAGGATGTATGTGATGGAGTGGGCATTCTGTTTCATTCCTTTGATTTCCGTGTCACTCGGGTTGTGGACCCGGTGCCAGGAAGGGCATTATTATTGGATGTGGTGTATCATTCCCATAAATTTCAATTAATTAATGTTTATGCCCCTCAGGGCATTGTTCTTAGCATTGAGTTGTTTAACACTATTAAACCTTTTTAATTTATAAACAGACATTTTATTCTACGGGGTAATTTTGATTGTCGGTTACTTGGATCCAATCGGGGAGGTTCAACGGAAAAGGTTTTTAGCGATATGTCCTGCCTTTAATCTTTAATCTGCTTTGCCAACCTCCAGGATGGATATAGGGCTGTGCATCCTGCTGGTGCCAAGACCTTTTTGAAGGGGGCACTGGCAATGAGGATTGGTTTCCTTTTTCTTTCATGATCTCTACTTGTTGATGCTACGTCCACTATGCTTTTTGAGACTTCAGATCATTTTGCAGTACATTGTCATAATACACTTGGCGGTACTATCGGATCTTGAACTGCTAACAGATGGAAATTAAACAGCAGTCTGTTATTGGACACTAATATCCTAGAACAATGAACAGGTCTTTTTTTTTTGGCCAAAGTATCTGTTATTGAGGACTACAATTCCATTGGAGAATAGTGGGATGACATGAAGATTGACTTTAAAAAATGTTTTATATCTCAGGCCACTAAAAAAATGAGGGATGATTATTTTACATATTTAGGACTTAGAAAGAGGTTATTTACTTTAATCTCTTTGGCGCTTGAGAAAAAATTGCCCATCAGAAGAGGTAAAATTGGTTAAGGATTGGATGGTGCAATTCCAGTACAACAGGACCGTCTCTTTGAAATTGGAAGCTCAGTTTGGAACTCATGGCAGTAAAGGTGCAGTGGGTATGTTTAAGAACTGTTCTGACAGGGTTAAAAATTCCTGTATGGACTGCCTCGTGGATTATAGTATGGGTATTGCTTCCACATCTCCAGAACAGTTGTTGGACATTACACAGCATCATCTGATTAATATGTTTGGATTGCAGACTACTGTAGAGGACCCAGAGTCCTTTCTATCAGGCATTTCTATCCTTAAACTTTCTCGGGAGGCGAGTCAGACCATGGTGACTGATATCACCGGTTTATTTATTTATTTAGTTATGGTCTTGGGATTACAACCTTTGAGTCAAAGACTCATTTACAAAGGTTCCACATCAACAATAAAAGTAGCAATAGAAAGCAAAATAAAATACAAAGCGAATAACCTGACTCCAAAAAATAGAAGGGAGAATTAACAGCAGCCATTAAATAATCAACCTTGTCAGTTGGAACAGTTGCAAGTTATAAAAATAGATAATTCAATATGAATTTGTTAGCTATAGCTTCCAAGGCCTTCGGTAAACTATCACATGCTGGATTATTGTCAGCTATGATCGATATAGGCATTCAGGGCCCTATAATACTCTAGGTACAGGACTGACTAAAGAACAGAAGCCAAAGAGTTTGCATTAAGGGGTCATTCTCTACATGGGCAGAGATGACAAGTGGAGTGCCCCAGGGTTGGTGCTTGGCTCCTGTCTTTTCAACCTGTATGTGGTTTCACTGACTACAGTATGAAATGCAGGATGTTTGGTTATACAAATTCGCAGATGACTGTAGGGTGGGAGCAGTAGTAGATCATAACAGCAATATTTCCCCACTACAAATTGCACCTGACCACATCTCAGGATGGACTAAGGATTTAAAATGTTCACTTAGTCAGGACAAATGTACTGTTATGCACCTTGGTAAAAATAACCCAGGCCATAAAGACAGTAGTTTGGGGAAGGGGTAAGGGCAGACTGGATGGATCATGGGGTCTTTTTTTGTCATCAAGTTCTATGATTCTATGATAAATACATACTGGATAATAAACCCTTTAGAATCACGGTAGAGAAAAGAGACTTAGGGATATTGGTGTCAGATGGCATGAAGTTCACATCACATTGTAGGAACATCACACAACAAACTCTGGCCAGAGACAATAGGGCTGCAGGAGAGGAATATGGGTTTAAAATATTTAAAATTATTTTTTTTAAATATTTTACACCAAATTTTCAACACAGCCTTGTGATGAACCTGCCTCATAAAGAAGGGCAGAGAAAATGTTTAACTCCTGGCCAAAAGGTGATGTTGTGCAGGGACTGCAAAATCAGATTGTGGGCTGCAAACACACATATTAATCAAGACAGAGCTAGTAGTAGGAGGCACCCATTACAGTTATGATCTGATAAATGGAATATGTTGTCTAGGAAATATTGGTACAGCCAAAGGGTTATTACCCTATGGAACAACCTCCCAGCAGAGGTAGTAGGCAGTAAAAATGTCAATGTCTTTAAAATAAGATTGGACAATGTAATGAATGATGAAATTAAATATGGGTAATCTAACTAGCAAGCATAAAGGGACGTAAGTCTACAAAGCTTGATTCTACCTATGATACCTATGATATTGGGCAGGAGTTGAAAAATGACAGCTGTCATATTCATGAGTCGCTGTTTCAAAATGGCTATGTTGAAATGTTGTGGTAAAAATATTAAATATTACACAAGTTATGAGCCTGCATTTGCAAAATTCAACATAGCCGCATAAATTAATGGGTGAACATACTAGAATCAATGAATACAAGAATGCATAAAGTATAATACCACCCCTTATTACAATTATTTAAAGCCATGGAATGCACTTCTAGTCTTTTTTTTGGCGTTAAAAACATTTAACTTGGTCCATGGGGAGGAACTTTGGAAACAACTTGACTTAATCAAGCCCTAAATATCATGATATCAGGGCAGAAAGTGGGTCAGGGTGCATTCAGATGAAAGTGAGGATAAGGTAAAAAAAATTTATTATGGCACTGTACTCTGTAAAGACCCTGCTAAAAAAATGCAGCATGGAGCTTGGCATAGATGCTAAATTCTTTGGTGCAGTCTTATAGTGCAGCAAGTTGGTGTCGGTATTCTTTTTTGAGTGGGGGATTGTGAAAAATGTCAGATAGTTGTCAATTCCAACCCACCTTTTTTCTTCTTTGATGACAAAATCACTGCTTTAAGAAAAAGGGCTATGTAAATCATTATCATCCATCACGTTTTCAATAATCTCAAATTTTTACACCCTGTGGGTCACTGTCCCACATAGGAGAACTGATCTTCTCACTCCTCTCTGAGTGCAAACCAAGCCCCCTTTTTCTGTTGACAAATCCCCCTCCCACCATCTGCCACTTATTTAGTGGCAGTGAATTTATGTAGCATTTTTCAGTTCTGCATATTTATTCAGTCCCATACAGTAAAATGCCAACTGACACCCTTCATAAGCTTCCCTCTATCAGTTTCTTCATATTTCCTCCAGTGTTTACATTTACTGCAGCAGTAAAGAGAATGTGTTCAGTACTAAAAAGAAAAAGAAATTTGCTGGTGGGCTTCATAGGTTCATAGATTGTACGAGTTCGAGGGCATGCCCATAATGAACTCGCCGCCGTTAAACCTAATGACAGTAAAATAATTTTTTGTCACCCATTATTGATCGAGTTTTCTTTTAAATTGTTCAATATTTTCACTAGTTATGACTTCCACAGGTAAAGAATTCTATAACTGTGGAACTCTCTGTGTAACAAAATTCTTCCTACATTCAGTTTTACATGTTTCTGCATGTAATCTTAGTTTATGTGATCCTGTACAATTGAGGGGAGTTTGATTTATCAAACAATTTGACTCAAAAAATACTTTGCTCCTAAAGGCCTTATAGGCCCAACAAAGTTTGCCCCTAATAGTTCTATATTCCAAGGAAAATAAACTTAGATTTCTCAATCTTTCCTCATATCCTAATGACCCTTGATTTATAACATTTTTTGTTAATTTACGTTGGACTGACTCGTGGGTTATTTTATCCCTAATTGATGTGGGGGAACAGAAAGGGGCACAATATTCCAGATTTGTCCTAACCAGACTAGTATATAGGGGAATTATGACCTCAGGCTCATGACTTTTAATATGTTTGAGAATACAATGAAGGACCCCATGACATTTTTTAGTGGTTTTATTTATATGCGTTCCAAATTTCAGGTTATTTGTTATAGTAACTCCAAGGTCTCTTTATGACATAGTGACCTGTAGTACAGTGTTATTGATGGTATGACTAGCTCGTTTATTGTTTTTCCCGAAATGCATTACCTTACATTTTATGTTAAACACCATTTTATTTTCGGAGTCCCATGTGTAGAGATTATTCAAATTCTTCTGTAATGATTCTACAGCTGAGTCACTGTTGATAATACATCCTAACTTACTGTCATCAGCATACTTTTGTATCCATACACCATCATCGGTCTGCGTGTTAGAGATCATGATGTTAAATAAAGTTGGTCTGAGTACTGATCCCTGTGGCACTCCACTAGTCACATTACCCCATTCGGACACATACCCTTTCAATACAACTGTTTGTAGCCTGTTCTCCAACCAAGAGTTTATCCACTTAATTATCAGTGGACGTAGTTGGAGTTTTATAAGTTGCTCTATTAGAATCCTATGAGACACAGTATCGAAAGCTTTCTCATAGTCTAAAAATATCATATCAACAGAAAGTCCATTATCTAGATCTTTGCTAACAGGTTCAAAGAAACTTATCAAGTTACCCATACATGATTTACCCTGGGTGAACCCATGTTGAGATATGTCATAGTTATCTGTATTTTGGAGGTGTCTGATGATTTTATGTTGTAATACCTTCCCCATTATCTTTCCTATACAAGATGTTAGACTTATAGGCCTGTAGTTGCAAACATTATGTTTTGATCCCTTTTTATAAATGGGAGTAACGTTAGCTAACTTCCATTCATCCAATGCAATTCCCTCATTTATAAAAGCGTTAAATAACAGTATAAGAATTCCTACTACTTCACTAGAAAGATTTTTTTTTAAATAATATGGACGGAATTCCATCGGTTCCAGAGGCTGTACTTGATTTAGTATTTTTAATCGCTGTCAGTATGTCACTTTCAGTGAAAAAGATTGGTGTTCCAGAATTACTCAAGTCTTTGACACATACATCATCTTTAGTTTTAAATATAGTGAGGAAGTATTTGTTAAATTCATCAGCCATATTTTTTTCATCTGTAATGAGTGGTTCTTGTACAACAAGTGGACCTGCCCCAACATGGCTTCCTCTAAGTGACCCAATATAGTTGTAGAACTTTTTTGATCAGTGGTATCCTTCACCAACTTCAATTCTAGATTTTTTTTTTGCAAGCCTTATCAGTTTTTTTGTTGTTTGTGAGATATGTTTACATTTTTGCCAAGCTTCATTGGAGGAATCCTTTTTACAGCGATGAAACACTTTCTTTTTCCTTTTTATGCTCCTCTTGATTTTAGTATTCCACTACAGAGGCACTCTCTGTTTGTTGTTATTATATTTTGTACGCACCAGGACCCAAGTCTCCATACAATAATTCATTTTGTTTTGGAGAACCTCCCACATCTTATTGACAGTAAGTCCATTCAGAACTTGTTCCCAGTCCCAGTCACTGAGACAGTGTTTAATCTTATTATAATTTGCTTTATTAAAGTTCTTGATAGTGGTGCTACCAATTTTCTTTGTTTTTAAATTTGTAACGCTCCAAGAAACCATATAATGGTCGCTGTCACCAAGGGGTTCCACAATCATAGGGCTGGAGTCATAATCTTTAATATTAGTGAATATTAAATCTAATATATTGTCATTCTTAGTTGCTTTATTTACTATTTGTTTTAAATCATTTTGTACAGAGAACTGGATCAGTTTATTTTCCCAGTTTCCATTCCCATTCAGGAATGGCCAACATATATATGGTAGATTGAAATCACCCAGTAAGATGTAGTCATCCTTGACTGTCATACAGCATCAAGATTAGGGGCATGCTATCCTAGTCCAATTATTAGTGGTTTCTGTAGGGAATTAATTTTAACCCAAATTAGTTCACTGTTAGGATGTCCACTGTCTATTTCGTAGTACTTTAGTCTATTACTAATATATAGTGCAACACCTCCTCCTTTTTTTGTCTGATGATTTTTACTGACTAAAGAATAACCAGGAATTTCGGTAGCCCAGTCCCCATCTGAAAACCAGGTTTTGATGACACCACAAATGTCAATACCATCCTTGTTTATTCTATATTGGAGTTCACCTAATTTGTTGGAGAAGCTGCTGGCATTAACCAATAGAATTTTAATTTCCGTTTTATGGCTATCGCTACAGGTGTACTTTTTACTACTGCTATTCCTGCTAGTGTTAGTGTTGATAGGAGGTGGCATTGCAGCTGTACTATCCTTATGAACACTGTTAATGCATGGTTTATTACTTAATCCTGTGTCTACCCCCCTTGGAGCTAGTTTAAACATGCATCTATGTATGTGTTGAAATGTTTTCCTAGGAGAGATGTTCCTTTTCTTGTAGGGCGTACACCATCTCAGCAAATCAACTCTTTGTTATCAAGAAATTCCTCCCAGTGCAAGATGCAGTCAATGTTTAATTTAAGATGCCACCTTCTTAACCAGTTATTTATATTTTTTATCTTATTACTTATATATTCGTTTGTACCTGTCACTGGAATTATTTCAAGGAAAGTGAACTCATAGTTCATATCCAATAAAGTGTTAGCTAGTCCAACAAATTCTTCTTTAGTTTGCTGGGCATTTTGTTGCATGATATTATTAATACCAGCATGAATAATAACCAAGGGTCTCTGTTCCCCATTCTGCAGTATCTGTCTAGACATCCTTGTAATGCCTCTGATTTTGGCCCCTCAAAAGCATGACATGGTTCCATTGGCTTTGTTCTGATCACATATTTTCCAATCTAAATGTTTTACTATGGAATCTCCTAGTAGATAGATTTGTCTGGGCTCTGTTTTTTCTTCAGCTTTGATGTCCATAAGAGTAATGTCCCTCTCATTACGTGATTCTAGTGAGTGTACACTTCTAGTGGTGTCAAGCAGGCCTATGGACATATTGTCAAGAGGTGTGGGGCGTACTATATGGTTTTCAGGCTGATCACTTAATAAATCAAAATGATTTTGGGTCTGAATGTTAAAACCTTTGGCCCTCTCCCTTTTTTTGGCATCCTAGAACTCCTTATTTGGATCATTCTTCATCATTTTGATCGAGATCGACTTCATCCCTTGCCCTTTTCCTGTTTGTGAGTGCATTGTTATTTATAGTCTTGTTCACACACAGTGATAATTTCCCCATTCTAGACAGTTTTGCAGGGTTAGAGACTGGTATTAGGGGTTCTTGGTTGTCAGAAACAGGTACTAAGGTTGGACCTGGTTCATACATCTGCTACCCACAGCTGGCACTGTTCGTTCACTTTGATATGAGCTATTCATTCTTGTAGCCATCTGTTTTTGACTTTCCTCTAAGCGGATAAGTCTTGCATTGAATAAACTTGTCTTCTGCATCATATCTTTATTTTGGGTACATTTTATGCATATGAATGTTATATCATTAGGTAATACTGTCTGAAAGCAAAACATATTGCAAGAATTACATTTGACACCCACTCTGCCCTCTTTCATTGTTAATAATTCATTCATTTTATATATGTCTGAGATAGAACCTATTAGGTCAGATACTTAGAGTAGGCAAATGTATGGAACATATGCTACTACTGTGCTCAGTAATTACTGGGATACTAGCAAAATAGTGTAAGGGTAGGCCCTTTTTACTTGTAGTTTCTTACTTTCTCCTATACTCTCTTTGCTGTATGTTGTTTTGCACATGTGTCACACTGCCACACCTGCTAAACACACGTGGAGACGTGCATGTCTTTGTGCATGATGCTGCACATTCGCCCTGTTCTGGCTTGCCCTGCTCGCTGAGGGCTAGCAAGATATAGTGCTCTCATGACCAGGAAGTAGCTCCCTGGGGTCATGAAGTAAGGCACTGGTCCCAAGTGTATAAATTTGCTTTGTGGGCTCACCCTAGCTTCCCAAAGACCAAACTACCTGGCAATTTTGTTTTAAACTAAAAATAACTGCAGTTCCAATGAGTGGTAGTTCACACACAGTGGCTTGCTGGAACTATCTACCCCTCTTCCTGCTTCCTGTCAGAACAGGAAACAGGGCTACACGTAATAAACTAAATAAAAGCTTTTACAGCACAAATACAAGTAACACAAGAGTTCAACAGTTTAAAACTGTATCAAAGTGGGCTGCAGTTATGCACAGCATTTTAATGGCTTGCACTAAGTGAAAGCCCTTGCCTCAGACAACAAGATATAGCGCTCTCATGACCCAGAAGTAGCTCCTGGGTTCATGAAGTAAGGCGCTGGTCCCAAGTGTAAAAATGTGCTTTTTGGGCTCGCTCTAGCTTCCCAAAGACCAAGCTACCTGGTGATTTTGTTTTAAACTAAAAATAACTGCCGTTCCAATGAGTGGTAATTTGCACAGTGGCTTACTGGAATTACCTACCCCTCTTCCTGCTTCCTGTCAGGACAGGAAACAGGGCTTCACGTAGTAAACTAAATAAAAACTTTTAGAACACAAATACAAGTAACACAAGAGTTGAACAGTTTAAAATTGCATCAAAGTTGGCTGCAGTTATGCACAGCGTATTACTGGCTTGCTGTTTAGATACCTTTGTTAAGAGGAAGCTGCATTTTCAAAACAGGAATACCTGGAAGGGTCTAACAGATAATATTCACATTTATGTTTACAAGTAGTTATTACTGTCCTCTCCATGTGGAACAAAGCAAAAATGGATCTGGAGTGCCAGAACCCTGAGCAAGTCACTTAACTTCCTTGTGCTTCCAGGTCGCACCTGTAAACAAGCTGTCAGCTTAGTGTGTCACTCCTGGTTAAACAATTGCAAAAAGAACAAGTAATATGGTGATCAGCAATGGAAAAACTGAAACAAGCAAAAGGATGAGGCGTACCCACATATGCAGAAAGCACTAGGATTGCAAAAATATTATTTAGAGTTCTTAGTTTAAGTAAAGTGCATTGTGCACCCACACATAGTGAGCATAAAAAAGTGACGACTGAGCCACTCTGAAAGTAATGCTTGTCTCGGCCCCTGCCAGGCATCATCAGAGTGAATCACTCTGATGACGTCTGGCAGGAGTCAGGAGAAATGATAGTTGCAGAAAGGCTCAGCTGCCACTTTTTTATGCTCACTATGTGTGGGTGCACTATGCACTTTAGTTAAATAAAGGACTCTGAATAATATTTTTGTGGTCCTGGTGCTTTCTACATATGTGGGTACTCCTCATCCTTTTGCTTGTCCCTGTGTAACAGCAGACTGAGATGAGACATGAGCTCAGTCTTCCCAATCTCAGTGATATTGACAGGACTGAACATATGGATATGTTCTCCAGCAGGACACGGGGACATGCTCTGAAGGTCACAGATGGCAAGTTTAGGGGTAACATTAGGAAACATATTTTATTCCAGAAGGTGGTGGCCTTCTAAAATGACCTGCCAATAGAACCGGTAGACATGAAGACAGTTGAGTGGTCCCCAGTGTTACCCATCCATTAGCTTTTGCTGGCATTGAGCCAATACAGCTGTGGAGAGCTTTTCGGAGCAGCAAGAGTGTTGAAAAGAATACGCCGTGCTCTTGCCACACCAGAATCAGATGTAACTGATACTGCTGTGATTATAGAACTGCACATGATTGATACTTGCACATGCACAGTTTTCTCCGGAGTCAGCCATATCATGGCAGCACTGACATGACTACATGTGGGCGATACTTACTTATGCATAGTTTAAGTCAGCACCGCCATGTTGCATACAGTGGCCATTAGTATCTCAGCAAATCTATCCTGTGTCAGTACATTGCATGCAGATGTAAACATGGGTAAAAGTAAGACCCCACTGAAAATGATACACTGCATCTCAGCCAGGCTAAGCTGTATCAGTACATTGTAAAAATGGGTAAAATTAGGACCCCCTGAAAATGAGATACTGCATCTCAACAAACCTGACCTGTGCCAGTTCTATGCCAGAATGGATAAAAGTATGAGACCACTGAATATGACATACTGCATCTCAGCCAGGCTATCTTATGTCAGTATATTGTAACAGGGCTAAAGAGCACATAAAACAGCCTTAACATTTTGTTATAGCAATTTTACTGACAGGCATAATGAAGTTAGTTGCATACATGTATTGATCTGAGCATACAGGAAAATGTACAGGAGTTTTGTCCCAGTTTTACATGGAAAACGCAGGGAAGGTGAGGTTGCCCTACAGGGAAATGCTTTGTTCAGTCTGGGAACACTGCAGTTGACACCCCTATGATTTTTTTGTAATCCCTTATGATGCCCCTTGCAACCTCTGAAACCCCCTAAAACATTAGCTGCCTAGCATTTAACCTTCCTACATATATAAAACCGTAAGCATTTCAATGCCATTAATTAGATAGGTCCCAAAAAGGGTTAACATAAATCAAGCTCTTCAGAAGAAATACTGTAAATCATTGCTACACACATACACACATTGGGAGAGATGGCCAAGGATGTAATTTGGAACTGCTCGGTTAGATGCTGTATCCTCTGTTGGAACTCAAACATGGGTAAACGTAAGACCACACTGAAAATGAAATACTGCATATTGGCCAGGCTAACCTGTATTGTAGAAATGGGTAAAATTAGGACCTCTCTGAAAATGATAGCCTGCATCTCATCAATGCTATCCCGTGTCAGTACATTGCCAAAATGGATAAAAGTATGACCCCACTGAATATGACATACTGCATCTCAACCAGGCTATCTGGCTGTGTCAGTATATTTATTTATTTATTTATTTATTTATGAGATTAACCAGACAAGCATACTGAGTGGGGGACCACTTGTTTCCAGATGTGACCTGGGGAAGTTACAAGGGGTATTGCATATTGCAACAATGCTATAATACCATCAAGAGGTTCTGGAGATATAAGAACATTGGGAGCAAAGCTTGAGAGATTCCAACAGTTTTACAGGGAAAAGGAGGCTGCCTTACAGGGAAAATATTTGTTCAATCTGGGAGCACTGCAGTTGACACCGCTATGATTTTTTGTAATTCCCTAGGATGCCCCTTGTAACCTCAGAAAATGCCTAAAACATTAGCTGCCTAGCATTTATTTACCCTTCCTACAAGTATAAAACTATGAGTGTTCCAATGCCATTAATTACATAGGTCATGAAAAGGTTAATATAAATCAACTCTTCAATTCCTTTGGGTAAATATTGCAAAGCCTGGTGTGAATGATGATGTATTAGGACTCGTGTACATGTATCTGATTCCTACTAGTTACTTTTCCTAGGGAAAGGGGGGGCTGGGGGATTTTATTCCTATGAATTTTTATTTAGATTTCTTAGACTGGTTCTGTACATGTTTGTTATACAGTGACACTGTATTGAAATCTGTACATATCAGGCTCATGGTCTCATTTTCTTGGGGGTCCTTGACAAGTGTTTTTTTTTTATTTGGCACTTATACTTACAATTGCTGTTATTATGTATTAAATCCTGTTGCTACACTGAAGGCTTTAAAGTTTATGTAGTGTATTAACTGGTTGAGAGTATAGTTGGGAAAATGTCTCAAGCTATGTTCTACATTACATTTTGTGTGAAACATTTGCTTACTTTGAGTAAACTTCACTTTAAACCCTCTGTATGCCATATGTGTATGTGTGTGTGTATATGTTTATGTGTGTATGTCTGTATATGTGTATATGTATGTATATATACATATATGTGTGCATGTATATATACATGTGTGTGTATTTGTAGGTATATCTGTATGTATGCATATATATACATATATATATATATATATATATATTCATAGAGTCATAGATGGATATGAGTTCAAAAGGCATTAGCCCATAGAGAACTCCCCACCAGCATATCAGCGGTGGTAGGTATCTCTCTCTCTCTCTCTCTCTCTCTCTCTCTATATATATATATGTGTGTGTGTGTGTGTATCTGTGGGTATGTATGTATAAGTGTGTGTGTGTATATAGATATATATATCTATATATATAGATATATATATTTATAAAATCGGTAAAAGAAAGTATCCATATCCAATGTTCTGATTGTATAAAACACATCATATGACCATGCGTATATCACAGCATGACTGCACACCTACACTTTACCCCTCAAAACAATTTTGCCATTTATAAGATAGATAACCCATCTTAAGTTGTGCTGTAGCACTCTGATATATGCACACCTTGGGTGGTTGACTTAATACAACACACACCAAAGTACAGTATGAATAGAGCTCGACCGCACACCTAAGAGTGGGTTATCTATTACATATATATATGTATACATATTATATAGATAGATGTATATGTATGTTTATATGTGTGTATATATGTGTATGTGTATACTGACTATGTGTGTATGTATGTGCATATGTAAATGTGTGTATATATATTACACACACACACATATATATGCGTATAATTTTATTTTAATTTGGGGCTTGTTTTCAACTTGCAATTAGGCCTCTTTTCAGTATTTTGCCTTTTATTGGCTGTGCTCTTTAAAACACAAGGACACTTGCAATAAAAGTTGTAAGCTCATCTTACATGTATTAGGGAAAATAGTATCCCAAGGTTTTGTTATCGGTAGAATGCTTTTTGGAAACTTACTGAGGCAGTTTAAAATTTATTTGAAAAGAACTCTCTGCCTGTTGATAATTCTTGATAAACTTTGCCCTTCAGGGGCTTCTCAACTAAAAGCATACTGGTGTTAATGAACTTCTCTGACATAATCTTCTGTTATGTTTGAAAAGTACCGTACATCATTGCTACACAAACACACTGGGAGAGAGATGACCAAGCATGTAATTTGAGACTGCTCTGCAGTTAGGTCATGTTATCTGTCTTGCAGTAGTTCTACAAATGCTGCTTACCAAGTTGGATTGAAAAGAAAAAGTGTTTCTTGTAGTTACTGAAGAACTACGAGGCTGCCAAAAGAACTAGAATGAATGTTTTTGACTGAGCTCTGCACAGATATTTAGTCTGCAGCACTGCAAGGGTTAAACTGAAGGGCTGAAAAGAGTGGAAGGATCATTGGAAAACTCCAAAGGAAGTGTTCCACGGTTTGAATCTGGTAGCTCATTTTTGGAGCTGATGCAAGAGGCGCAACACAAAATTACAAACATAAAAGACAAAAAGGAAAATAATACTACAGCAGACAGGAGCACCCACATACAATCTTGTCAGTAACTGAGAATGAGTTGGAGTCTGGAAACCAGAAAGCAGAACTAATACAATGCTTACAAGATGGTCCAAATGAGGTACAGTCAAAATTAGAATTGCTGAGGTCAAACAGAAGCGGCTAGAGATTAAGGTACTGAAAATAGAAAGGTGAGCAGAGAGAGAGAGAGAGGAGAGGGGAGAGAGAGGGGAGAGAGAGAGAGAGAGGAGAGAGAGAGAGAGAGAGAGAGAGAGAGAGAGAGAGAGAGAGAGAGAGAGAGAGAGAGAGAGAGAGAGAGAGAGAGGGGGAGAGAGAGAGAGAGAGAGAGAGAGAGAGAGAGCATACAGATTAAATATGCAAACAAGAGCGGAAGAGCAGAAAGGAGGTAAAAGTGGGAGTCTAGAGAGATGTGAGCCGGGGGCAGGGGAAAAGAAGGTGGGATTGAGATGGTGTCAGGGGTGAAGTAGGAGAGAGTGAGGCATGAGCTAATTTATTAGGACAGGGATATGGGGGGACTTGCAGGAGAACAGCATATATACCGAACATACTGAAGAAGCCAGCAGAAGAAGGCCATTTGGTCTATCAAGTCTGCTCATATTGCAGGGTCCACAGCTTGATCTAATGACCCTGCCTCCCTCCCACTCCTCCCATCCTCCCTACCCAAAATCCTTACCTTCCCTCCATGCCTATCCTAGCCTCTCTTAAAGCTGCCCACTGTCTTCAATGAGATCACCTTTTCCGGCAGCATCTATAAGGGACAGTCACAGCTGTTGAGATTGAGAAGGTGGTGCCTGAGGTTGGATTTAAACAGACCCAACTAGGGTATATTGAGAATTTCCTGAGAAAGCCCAGAGACCCAAGAATGCACACAATAGAGAAAAGCATGCTGCGCTTGTGAGGTGTGGCAGAATGGCACTTCAAAGTTGAGCTTGGCCATGCTTCTTGTGCCTCAGGGGTTAGACACAGGAATGAGGAGGTGCTGACTAGATGGCCGGGCTAGGCCATGGTAGATTATTTTACCCAGGAGGCAGGTCTAATACATAATTTTGCCCTGTAGGTTAAGCCAATTGGTTTGTGCAAAGAGTTCACAAGCATGAGTGTATCTGTGGGCACCCAGCACAAGTCAGAATGCAGAGTTAAGGGCTCCTTTGAACACTTCTCTGGGATGTGATGGCCTTATGACTGAATTATACCAGTCTCAGTCTGACCTACTTTCCCTGGCGTTACCTTTGCATTATAATGAAATTTTATCCACAGGTAACATTTCCCGTACCCTGACTCAGGCATTGGTGATTATGCTATATAAAAAAGGGGACAAATCTTCGAAAAATTGGAGACCGATTAGTGTCCTCAATACATATTACAAGACTTTGGCTTTTATTTACAGCAGTGATTGCAAACTGTTGCAGAAAATATTATTTCTCTGGTGAAATCGTGTGCTATCCCTCACTGGTTTATTTACAATAATCTTATTTTAGTAAGAGACTTATTGACACAGGGTAAAAGGAAACAGGCCTCAGGATATATTCTTTCCTTGGACCAAGAAAAAGCGTTTAATCACGTGGATCATTCCTTTGTTTTGGAGGCATACTGTATACCTGACGACTTTAGAAGATGGTGTCATACTTTATATATCAATGGGAATATGGCACATTTTGTTAACAGTCAACTAGAAGTGAATTTTGCAGGACTGGGGGGGGCAGACAAGGATGTCCACTCAGTCCATTGTTGAACATTTTTGTAATAGACCCTTTATTATGCATTTTTTTGAGTCTCCTGCTGTGCAGGGTATACTAGTATAGGGATCTGTTGTAATACCCATAATGACTGCATATGCAGATGATATCTGTCTATATGTTACAGATGAAACTGAAGGCCCTGCTATTCTGCACATCCTTTAGCATTTTGAAAGAGTGTCTGGTGCCACTTTAAACTATGATAAAAGTCATGGCATCCCTATTCATGTGCCTTCTGATACAAATACATGTCCAAGATATTGCTGGGATCCATATTTTGGCTACACCAATTCCCATGTTAGGCATTACCTTTGGTAGCGATGATGATGCTGCCCTTAATTGGGAAGGTAAAATGCTTATAGCCATGTCTCAGGTGGCTTTATGGAAAAATAAAGCTATCTCTAAAAGAAAGAGAGCGTGTTTACTTAAAACCCTAATTTTGCCTGTTTTTCTTTGTGTGGCAACTGTATTCCCTCTTCCTGTGAATAAGGAAGTTGCCATTATCAATGTTTTTTTTTCAGGGCCTATGGGGCAGTCACCTTAATCCTGTGAAGCGGAATCACACCTATAAGGATTGTAAAAATGGCAGCCTCTGTTTGATAAATCCTGTGGTGTTCTTTCACAGCTTGTTTATTTATAAAAAATGTTCCTGTATTAACTGCACTCCTGGTGTTTAGTTTAAGAGTATGTTGCTTTGGTTTTCAAAGTCACTTCCTTTGTGGAGCATGCCTGTTCTTTTAGTATCTTCTAATGCTGAACCTAAGTTTGCACAATCATTTTTTCACTCTGTTTTACTAAAACTTGGAATATCGAAGCTTCCGCATACTTACATTATTCATTCCTCTAGAAGTATTTTTTACAATACTATTATTGACACTTTTTGTTCTGACACTCCCAAATTATTTTTTTGTACACCTGACCAACATAGTACTGTTTTTCTTCAGCTAACAGACAAATGGGTACCCTTGAAACTGTGGGATGTCAGTTGGCTGTCATGCCATGGATGCTTGGGTGTTCGCAATCCCCTTAAACACAAGGCTGTGGAGGAGCATATGTGCCCTACGGCCTAGCTGTTCCCAACTTTTGGAAATCCAGGATATTTTTTTTCTCCTCTGTCCTTATGCCCAATCTTTTTGGGTGGAGTTTGCTGTTTCTTAGCCTGAACCTTTATTAAATCCCATCACATATGAAATCCTGATTTTAGGCTTATATCCTATTAGGTTGAAGATGTACCACCCGAGTACTCTGAGGCTTATCCTTGCTACCATTCGATATTATTTTTGGCAAGCTAGATGTTCCCTTGAGATACAACAAAAAGACTATTCGGTTAGTCAAATGTGGCAGCAAGTGAAATTTTTTCTTAGAACTAGATATAAAAAGGAGCAGCAACTCATTTCCCCTACTTTGTTCAATTCATATTGGATGCATGCTACATGTTTTTTATTGGCGTGACTTCCACTCTTGTTTGGTGCTGTTATACTATAATTTTACAAGTGCATTCTTATTTTTTTTGCCATTTGTTTGTATACATGATTTTCTTATTGCTTATTTTTTTGTCTGAGTGTTTCATCTGTTGTAGACTGTTTCTAGAAGTGATTTCATTTGTTTGTCTGTATTTTGAAGGCCTTTGCATTAATAAAATCCCCCTACTCTTATTGAGAAGTGCCATGGGATCTTTAACGTACACCTGAACAACCACCAGAACAAGCAGACGGGACCTTGGTTTAATGTCTCATCTGAAAGATGGCACCTCAGGAGTGCAGCACCCCCCCCTCTTGATTGACTACAGTGTCAGTATTGGGATTCATCCCACATTCCAGGTGTGGGGCTAGAACCCACCACCTTCCAATTTTCCAGTCTCAGAGGCGAGTGTGCTGCCTGCTGAATTACTGACACTGGCAGCCATTGACACTGGCATTGGACATTTCTAACGCACAGCCAGGTATGGCGGTCTCATGCCTTCAGCCCCTGGCTGTGCATTCAAAATGTCTAATGAACACCCCCCAGAGTATCTTATTGTGCTTGTAAATGGGGTCCCTGTATTTTACTTTAATGTTACCATTGAAATTTAGAAGTTAGAACACTAAAAAATTTAAATCATTGATTTATTTTGTCATAACATAATTCCTCCACCTGCAAGAAGATGCATTTTTGTATAACTTTAGGATGTTTGTCCTCAGTAGGCTTCCTTAGTTGTAGTTTTTTATGTGCTGTTTGAATGCTGAATCCTGAAAGGAAACTAAAAGAGGGCACATACATACTGGGAGAGTCTGCAAGCTGTACTGAAAATGAGTGAAAATAGTGTATTTCTTTATTTTTTTTTTATTTCACTGTTTCAAAAGAAAGAACACGGGAGGAGTGAGTGAGTACTGATTCGGGCAGGAACTCCATTCATTGGGAAAGTGACAGCAGTTGGACGCTGCTTGGCAATGGTTAAAAAAAGTTGAGATCGTCATTGCCATTAATGCTGCTGGCATAATTGAAGTTTTTTTCTTGTTTGTTTTCTTTCTGTTATTGGGGTAGAGTTTCCCTGAAGTCTGGGGCCCCCGGGAGATGCGGTCATACAGAGAGCAGCAGCTAGGTGGGGGTGGGAGGGCAGGGGATCATACACACACATAAACCCGCACATACACCAATTTGTCACAGTGTGTTTATGTAATTTACTTGTTTTGGTTTTGCATTCAGGAGTGAGAAAGAGAGCCAGCAGCAGATCAAGCTGTGAGTGCGATGGAACGGGAGAGGAGCAAGTGACTGTTGATTCGGGCGAGAGTTCTGTTATGTCGGAAAGTGTGAGTAAGTTGAGGCTGCCGTTATTGGTTTAAAAAAAATGAATTATTATCTAACTATCTGGGTAAACTATTCAAGCCTAGACCTGTAACCAGCGGTGTACTGCAGGGTTCAGTGCTAGGTCCAGTATTATTCCACATCTTTGTTGGTGACATAGCAGCAGGGGTCAAAAGTAAGGTCTCTCTTTCGCAGATGATACCAAAATTTGTGGGAGGGTGGACATAGAGGACAGGAGATTGGAACTTAGGGAGAATCTGCCCAGACTTGAGAAATGGTCTGGAATCTGGCAGTTGGGGTATAACGTCAAGAAGAACAAGGTCATGAACCTGGGAGCTAGGAACCAGGGGGCCAGCTACTGACTGGGGGAGTATACAGGTGTCCAAGCTCAAAGGAGGAAAAGGATCTAGGGGCAATAGTCAGGGGTGACATGAAACACTCTGCGCAGTGTTGTAAAGCGGTAGCCAAAGCAAATAACATGCTGACATGCATCTCCAAAGGAATCACCTTCAGGAGAGAGGAAATCATTCTGCCCTCGTACAGGTCATTGGTTAGACCGCACTTGGAGTACTGTGTGCAGTTCTGGTGCCCTTATTTGAAGGACACAAAGCTGCTTGAGGGGATCCAGTGTAGGGCAACTAAGATGATCCAGGGCATGGGAGACAAACCATATGATGAGCGGTTAAGGGAGCTTAATATGTATTCCTTGGAGGACAGAAGGGAAAGGGAGGTATGATGCAAACCTTCAAGTATCGAAAGGGTATATCCAGGGTTGGAGTGGAGGGCATTTTCAATTTAAAAAGGGAGGGGACCACTAGGGGTCTCAGTCTGAAACTTGTGTGGGGTAGATTTAAAAAAAGAAAAGAGGAGGCACTTTTTCACAGAAACGGTGGTGTCAAAGTGGGATGAACTGCCTGAGGAGGTGGTATCTCTGGAAACAGAGGGAAGTGTTTTTTGGGGGGAGGGGGGACAGGGTAAAAATGAGATTGAGAATGGGAGGGAGGAAAAGGATGGGGGAAGAGGGGGGAGGATTGCTTTTGGAGCCAAGAGGAGGCTGAGGCAGCTCCAGTAAAAAAGACAGAGCTGCACAATCGAGTAGACTTGATAGACCACTAAGGCCTTTTTCTGCTGGCAGTTTTTGTATGTTTGTATTCTGGCTGTGAGACTTGGGGTGTTTGTACCCCATTAAAAGGTATAAAGCAGTGAGAGAAATGGGGTTCCATGTGTAGAGTGGTAGCACAGAATGGGAGACTGACATTCATGTCAGCAGGAAACAAATGGTGGCAATTCAAAAAATGAAAATTCCATTTGGCTACTTAATACCTAATTTTTTAAATGGGGCTGTGGTGTACCTGAATTTGTTGTCAAACGTGCATTGGACACTTCTAATGCATGGCTAGCAACCAAGCAAAATACAAGGGGCCAGATATTCAAAAGAGTTGAGCCATGCGCAATAGGGTTGCGCCTGTGCAAGTCCGAATTTGTGCCATTCTGCGATATTCAGCAGGAGGCAGTTGTGTCCCCGAAATCATGCTGAGCAACAGCGTAATGATAATGAAGGCATGCACAACCAAAAGGGGAGGAACCATGCCTAAATGGCGCAGTATGATATTCAAAGACTTGTGCAATGTGCAACAGTGGAGCAAGCGGAAGTTGCGCCATAGCCGAAATGAGCCAAAATAAAAAGGAGCAAGGAAGAGGCTCAAGAATGCTACAGGGAAGCCACATGTGTCAGAGGCAGAGGCACAGACAGGGCAAGTGGCAGGAACAGGGCAGGCCAGAGAAAGGCCACAGCAGCAGACAGGCATAGGGAAGGTGTGGGGAGCCACACAGCTCAGAGGCCAGCACAGGCAGGTGTACCGGTGCAGGGGAGGTAGCCAGGACAGCAGGGGAATACAGTAACAGCTGCGGGGGTGAACATAAGCCATGGACATGGCCAGTGCCACCTTCCACATGGAGGCCGTAATGAGGGGGGTGATACAGGGCGGCAGGGGACGTGGCCGTGGAAGGCCCGTCAAGGTATGCCCCCAACAGGCAGTACCGAGCCCACACCAGCTTTGAGCTGTACACAGATACTGAGATTGTGGACCAGTACCACCTGAACAGGGCAATACTGAGGTAGCTCTGTGAGCTGTGCAGTGATGTGATGCAGGCACCCACACGACGGAGCCATGCCCTGTCAGTGCAGACCAAGGTAACAGCCTGCATGTGCTTGCTCGCCACGGGTACCTTCCAGAGACCAACTGGGGACACCACAGGCATAACCCAGTTGGCCACGTCATGCCACCTCACTCAATTCCTCAGCGCACTGCTGCCACATGCTGAGGAGCACATCCATTTCCCCAGCACAGCAGAGGAGCGCACAGCAAACATACAGGAGTTCCACAGAGTAACACGTATGCCCTGGCATGCTAGGGGCAATAGACTGCACCCATGTGGCCATAAGCACACCACCTGGCCACAGGGGGCCACATGAATCGCGACGGGCTATTCCAGCATCAACTCCGCAGGTGGTTAAAGCGGCGCCAGGGGCGCATCATCAATGTCTGTGTCACGCACCCTGGGGGAGCACATGATTCATTCATCTGGCACCAGTCGGCACTGTGCCACAGATTCAAGAGTGGGAACATCCCCACTGGACACCTAGTGGGTGAGTATGCAAACCAAATGGACAAATCTAGGGCCTGGGGGGGGCATGGCTAGAGGTGCCATGGGTAGTGGCCTACATGGCTTGGGGCAGGGTGATGCTGATCGCCAAACTAATCTCCACCCTCTACACACAGGTGACAGTGGATACCCACTCTGTCCCTGGCTGCTCACACCCTACCGGCGGCCCACGACCCCATCACAGCAATGCTACAGTGAGGCACATGCCACCACACGCAATGTCATTGAGCGGGTGTTCAGGATGCTGAAGGCACATTTCCGTTGCCTGAACACCTCTGGCGGTGCCCTACAGTACAGCCCCTCAAAAGCCTGTGGGATATTCCTGGCCTGTTACATCCTGCACAACATGGCCAACAAATGTGGGATAGCCGTACAGGTTGAAGAGGAGGACAGCGATGGGGACGATGAGGACGCCAGTGAAGATGGTGATGGGCAGCCCCCCCTTGGCTGACGGGACCCCCGACTGATCCGGCTGGCACAGCTACACTGGGACACCATCATGGGGGAGCACTTCAGCCAACCCAGGTAAGTCATGGGGCCATGTGCAACCACCAGTAACTAAGGCACAACCCAGAAACATGCATGGACACACACCAGGGGTGCATGCCGTCAAGGGAAGTGGCAGGGCACAGAAGCACACACACAACCAGGGATGGGTGAGGATTAACATGCCACGTGGACAGACACACACACATGCACACACACAATGCACCAAATGTGCACAGAGGGCAGGAGGCACACCGACCCAGAACACCAACCCTAGCAACACACATGTCCACAGGCCACCACGCCCACTGCCTGTCCATGTGCATGTGCAGATGCTGGGCACTATTGCATTTTGGTGTACAGCGCAATGCAGGCATCATCATGCACATGTAACTACAGACAGCAGCCAGGAGGGTGTGCAGGTAGACTGTGTGTCAGCGTGCAGGGCTGGGTACCCACCCGTGCACTGCCCACTGAAACACACAATGCACACAGGGCAGCACCAGACAGTAGCCAAGCTGGGAGACAGGTCAGTCTCGTGACACAGTGCCACGGCCACCATGGATGCGTGGGTGGCCCTGCTGAGACCCGCCAGCACCGGCAGGCTGACCACTGACCTCATGGGGTGGCACCGATGGTCCCCCAAGGGTTCCACTGCATGAATGCGACCGTGCCCACACAGGGGTCTGCAGCACACCGAACATGCCTGCACCAGGAGTGCTCGGGATGCCCACAGCTGAACCCGGCGTCGACAGGGTGGGAGTCGCACAACGCCAGGAATGGGGGGTGGAGAGTGCACTGTGTGGTGTCTCATGACACATGGGCACCTGATCGTGTGCCCATTGTGGCCATGACAGCAATGAACGCCTGTGCATGCCTGTCAATGGCAGCAGTCACATCCTCCGCAAATGGTCCATCTGTGCCAGGATCCGCTCGTGTCCCTGCTGCGATGCTCCTCTGCCTGCTCCAGAGCCACACACAGTGCTTCCATGGATGTTGCAAGCCACATCTGCTGCTGGACTGATGCTCGCAGTAGGCAGGTGTGTGTCCAAGAGGTCATCAGCCTCCTTGGCATCCTGTCCCTGATGGTGTGCAAGGGCCTGATGTTCAGCACCCCTTGAGGGTGGGTGCTGTGCACCAGGACCAGGTATGGGCATGTCCACAGGCAGTGCACAGACGATGCCGCTGAACCCTGTACCCCCAGGCCCGGTGGGCGACTGCTGATGCTGCCCCTCCGGCTGCCGCACCCCAGGGCTCAGTGGTGCCGCTGCAGTGGCTGCAACAGTCCCACTGTCCTGAACAGACACCAGTGCTGCCCCACTGGTGCTGACAGACACAGTCTGGGACTGTGCTGACATGCAGGCCCCCATGGTGGCACCAGCCACAGCCATGGGAGTGAATTGCCCTGCTGTGTGTCCATCCTGTGGCACACATGTGTCACTGCCCATGACGGTCGTGTCATCATCACTGGTGCCGGACTCTGCCCCGGCCACAGCCACAGCCACAGCCACAGTGCGCTGGCATCCATGGATGCCAGCACGCTGGGACACAGGCAGGGCTTCCTCCACACCTGTCTCAATGACATCAGTGTGGACAGACAGGTGGCCCCACTGTCGTACAGACCCACACATACCTGTGGAGGTGGATGGTCCCACCTCAGACTCCGTCCAACTGTCTACAGTGGACAGGCCCACCACTGATGACCCATGCAGATGCTCAGGATCTGTAAGGGAAAGCAAAGTCGTGTTACTGCGTATGACCTACCCGGCCCCCCCCAGACAGACCATGACTTACCATGCAGAGATGGGCCACCACCCGCCTGGAAGCCACCACCCAGAACTCCTCTATGGCACTGCGCATGCTTGCAGCAAGCCTGTCCTCCGCTGGGGTGAGCTGTACCACCTCCGGCTGTCCCCCACCTGTTGCAGCACGTGCCGCCCTGATGGCAGCCACCTTCTCCTTTACCATCCTCCTCTCTGTACCCATCTTCTTCTTACACTCCTGCAATGAGCACTGGTGGCTGCCATGCAGGTTCACGGCACATGCCACCTCCTCCCATGCAGCAGCATGGGCCTGAGAGGTGCCTCACCGTCCACTGAGCAGTGGCTCCTGAGCCAGGTAGGCCTCGAAAAGGGCCTCGGTTTCGGCCTTAGTAAAATTCGGCCTCCTCTTCCTCCCACCACTGTTGCTCCTCTCCAAGAACGTGCTCGGTCATTATGTAGCCTGTAAGAATGGCAGTTGTTACCTGTGACTGTGCAGTCCTATGTATGTCCCTGAATCCACAGTCCACACTCCCACACAGCATGCAACTCACCAATAAACTGCAGTAACCGACTATGGCCACTGCAGCACATTGTCGCAACTTTATAGCGCAATTCATGCAAATGAGGCGAGGAGCAACTTTAATTAGATGCAAATTACAGTGCTGCACCATTGAATGGCTGATCGGATGATTTGCATATGACAGCTGAATATCGCGCTGTTGCACTTTGCACAATTGTGCTGAACGTGCTGAGCCAATGTCGCAGTTCTGTAGCATGCATAGTATACCTCACTGCGCATGCCCAGGTTGCTGACGCAGGCGTCTGCCACCCTGATGACGTCCTGTGCGTGGTAGGCAATGCAGGGTATGGCCACCATTGTGCCAGTGGCGCTATAGCGAAGGTCACTACATGGCGCTGTGGCAATGGGCCTTCATAGGCGCAATGGCCCAACTGCCCGATAGTCCTCTGTGGCGCTGGCACACAGGCAGCCAATTGTGCTACATGCATTGTCGTCCGATGGTGCTGTGCATGGCCTTGTGCCAGGGACCCTTGACCCTGTGCCCAACCTTTGCCCCCTTGGTGCCATGCATCAGGCATAGGTGCACCTCTATCGAGCTGTTCGGTAACAGCGCGATAGGGAATGGCAGTGCTGTACCACGCAGCATCTGCACGTGGGGTACCGCACTGCAGAGCGCCATATTGCCCACTATAGCAAATGCAATGGCGCGGAGAAGGGCTGCTCCCTGGTCTGCCATTGAATTGACTAATCTGGCGGCCACAGTCGAGCCACACCATGGGCCTCTCTTTGGGGAGGCCCCTCTGGATAGGGCAAGGTCCCAGGTGTGGCAAGAGGTGGCCACAGCCCTCAAGGCAGTGACAGGCAGGGGCAGGACAGCGGAGCAGTGCAGGCACTTATATGATGACCTGCAGAGGAGGGAGCTGGAGCTACTGGCCAGACTAAGGTCACATGCCAGGAGGGGCATGGTACCACGTCCAGGTAGGGGTTCTGTCAACACACTGTTATCGTCCATATGAGTCACATTGTTGTTTGTGTCCAGCACATCAGGGGACGGACCATATGGGGTTGGCTGTGGTGGTGTCTACAGGTGGGGTGGGTGGTCTGGCTGGGTGGGGGCATACCTTGGGGCAGGGGACTTTGCTTCAGGACTGCACTGATGTTCTTCTCTCCTTTTTGTCCCCATAGACCCGGACGAAGTGCGCCGACTGCGTGTGGAGCGGAGAGTGCTGGAAGCCACAGCCAGGTGGGCCGAGGGTCAACAACGGCCACCCGACCAGCCCGATGAGGGTGAGTGACAGACATCCATGATTAATATTGCATGCTGTGTGACAAGATGGGCAGCGGGGCATGGCCACCATTCATTGACATCACTGCCATGCACGCCACTGGTTATAGTCAACACCGTCCAGTGGCAATGCATGTCTGGATGTGGCCACTGGTGGTGCATGCGCACCAGGTGCATGGCTGCCACTGCCTTTGCACTACATAGCCATGTCACTAGACGGCCACGGTGGTGCTGTGCGTGACTTGGCTGGTGGGTGTGTGCAGCATTCCGCATGGCTGTATGCCCTTGGGTGGGCGGGTCCTGTGGACATGATCACTGCGACTGGTCACACACCATCACAGTGGTATGTCCCATGGCCGTATGCCATGCACAGTGGGTGGGCTGTATGGGGTTGTGCATTCACACCTGTTGACTGTGCTCCCTTGTCCTAGGTGCGAGACATCTGAGGGACATCAGGGACACCCTGCAGGAGCTCCTCACCCTGGCACGGGAGATGGTGACGATCCTGAGACGTATTGATGAGTCGGGTGTCCTTCAGAGGCACAGAGCGAGGGGGAGCGAGAGCCTGGACCAGCGTGGGAGACAATAGTCCCTTGATCCTGACCTCCATCCCCTGGACCCACCCCTCACCCCTCCTATCCTATCCCATATTCGTCCACTTCTTCCCCTGCCCACCCCCACCTTTTTTGTGTCCCCAAAGAAATATATATAGTTGTTGTTCATGTAAATAGTTGATTTCTTTATTTTTATAATACATATTACTTTTCTATGAATACCGTGGTGGTCTCTGATTTGCAGCGGGCTATAGGTGCTCAGCTGCAGTGGTGTGCATGGCATCAGGGGTGGTGCAGTCATGGGTATGTGTGTGTGTCTGTGTGGAGGTGTCTATGGTGTGGGGGTAGATATCAGTCAGTGTCTGTGTTGTGTGTGTTGTTCCCCGTGCACTGGATGACTGTGTGCAGTGGTCCATGGTGCATGCTCTGTGTCCATGGTGCACCCATTGGCCCGTCCATGGCCTGTGCAGCCTACACACATGCCTGTCTGTGACCTGCATGATCTGCTGGCATGTCAGTGGTGGCATTCCCTGCAGGGCGGACACTGTACCCGTCGCTTTGCTGGGTTGCCCATGTCACTGGTGTGGTGCATACCTGGCTCAGGTGGCACTGTGGGCAACACGGTCATTGTCCCACCTCCATGCTGTGGCTTGTGTGTGTTGCAGGGGATGTGCCCCACTGTCTGTGGCTTGTGCTCCGGGTGACACATGGTGGGGTATTGGTCCATGGTGCCTGTGCAGAGTGGTTGGCACTCCAGTGCCATGGTGGAATGCAGGTTGTGTGTACACGGGTTTACATGGGCCTGCAATGGGGGCATGGTTGCCCCACCACCAGCCCCTGTGTTGTTGTGCCCTTGGGTATGGGTGGGTGTCTGTCCAGACCCTGTGTGGCATCTGGTGTGGTGCATGCTTCCACATACCACTGTGGGTGTCTGTGCTGGCTGTTGTGGCCAGTGGTGGGCTGGGGTGTGTTACTGGAATACTGTGTGGAGCACTGTATCACTGGGGGAGGTGTCAACTACACAACCATCCAATATGGGGTCACTCTTGTGCCAACACATGGTCAGTCTCTCAGCAGTACCTCAGGGGACTGTGTGTGGTGGCATTTTGTCTGCCGTTGTTGTATTGCCATGTGCTGCAACCTGCTGTTGGGTGCTCATGGTGGGGCTGGCTTGCATGGTTCTGTTGCACAGGGTTGCATTGACACTGTGGGGGTGGTGGCATGTATAGGATTCCTGCAGTGGTGGTCACTGCTCATGGGGGGTGTCTGGGGGTCACGGTGCAGGTGTGCTGTGCACTGGGGATGGTGTGGCACAGGGTGGTCCGCCTCCTTGTGTGCCAGTCACAGCTTGCCAGTAGGTGTGATGGGGCACCATGGCCAGGCTGTGGGTTGGTTGCTTGTCTCCATGGACCAGTGGTTATTCCAGCCCTCCCTGGTTGTGCAGTGCTTGGGGTGGGGGGCAATGTCTGTTCTGCTGTGTGTTCCTGTGCCCATCTGTGGCATGGGTGGTGGGCCCCTACCTCCTGATTGTGCAGTTACATTGCTCTGCAGCTGGGGCTCCCTGCTTATGCGCTATGGCGCCTGGACTGCTCAGCTGAATATCCTTGTTGCGCTTATAGCGCATCATATCTGCTCAGCTTCCTCCCTAGTTGGCGCTTATGGTGCAGGTTGTGCGATATTCAGACATTGGCTGTAGGCTCAATTTGGCCTGCTCCTTTTTTGAATATCGCGTCTGTTGCGCATGGGCACAATAGACTTGCGCTTGCTCCTGCTATTGTGCACTTTTTGGTTGCAGTTTGAATGTCTGGGCCAAGATGTTTCCTAACCATTTTATAATCTCTATTATTTTACACTATCTTGTACAGCCTAATTGCTATGACCATGCATTCTCAATGTCAACATCCCATTGTCTATCACTGTTGAATGATAGGAATGGTTCATTCTGATTCTGAACTAGCATTCTTAAACAGTTGGCAGATTAACTAAAATCTCCCTTTCAATGAGGGAAACATTCAAAAGGTACTTTACTAACACTTTTATTTTGAAATCAGTTTTTATAATAGCAATAAGGCAGAATCAGGGGTTAGATTAACAGTCAATCACCCACTAGGGGCAATATATGAACATACGAAGAAGTCAGCAGAAGAAGGCCATTTGGTCTATCAAGTCTGCTCGTACTGCATCGTCCAGAGCTTGAGCTAATGTTCCCACCCTCCCTACCCATGATCCTTACCTTCTCCCTATGCCTATCCCAGCCTCTCTTAAAGCTGCCCACTGTCTTCAACAGGATGACTTTTGGCCATGCATTCCAAGTGTCTACCACCCTCTCCATGAAGAAGGGCTTCCTGACCTCCCTCCTAAACCTCCCACCCTCCAGCTTAAGACTGTGCCCCCTCATGTTATGGTTGCCACTCAGCTTAAAGAAACTCTCCTTATCAACCTTATTTATCCCTTTCAAGTACTTGAAGGTCCCAATCATGTCCCCCCCTCTCTCTCTCTGTCTTCCAGGGACTACATGTTCAGTGCACTCAATCTCTCCTTGTGTGCCTTATTCTGCTGACCCACTATCATCTTTGTAGCCCTCCTTTGGACCTTCTCCAGCAGGTTAATGTCCTTTTTGAGTTATAGGCACCAGTACTGAACTCCATACTATAGATGCGGCCTTACCAGTGACCTGTACAAGGGCTGTATAACCTCCTATGTTCTGCTACTGATCCCCCTAGATATGCATACCAGCATCTTGTTTGCCTTTGCTGCTGCTTTCTTGCACTGCATGGAGTACTTCAGGTCACTAGTGATCATCACTCCCAGGTCCTTCTCCTCCTGTGATGTGGATACTCGGACTCCACCCAGGTAGAACTCTGTTCTGGGATTCTTGGCTACAATATACATAACTTTGCATTTCTTGGCATTGAAGCCAAGCTGCCAGATCCTGGACCACCTTCCCAGATTTTCCGGATCTTCCTGTAGGTCATGTATCCCTTCAGCTGTGTCCACTGTCCCACAGAGCTTGGTGTCATCCGTGAATAGGCACATTTTGCCCTTAATGCCACCCCCAATGTCATTGATGAAGACACTGAACAACACTGGCCCCAGCACCGAGCCCTGCAGGACCCTACTGGTTACTTCTCTGGTGCCAGATAACTCTCCCACCACAACCACTCTCTGGGTTCTGTCCCTTAGCCAGTTTTCCACCCATCTGGCCATCTTTTCCCCAACTCCAAGATCCACCAACTTCCTGATCAACCATTTGTGGGGCACAGAGTCAAAGGCTTTGCTGAAATCAAGAAAGAGGATATCTACCGCTTGGCCCCTGTCTACTGTCTTAATGACACAGTCAAAGAAATCAATCAGATTCATTTGACATGATCCCCCCATGAACCCATGCTGCCTTGCATCCTGGAGACCAAACTCCTCTAGATATTCCACCAACCTTTCCTTTAGTATGGTCTCCATGAGCCTGCTCACAATGGCGGTCAGACTGACTGGTCTGTAATGCCCTGGGTCATCCTTGGGACCACTTTTGTGGAGAGGCACTACATGTGTTGTTCTCCAGTCCTGTGGTACCATGCCTGACTCTAGTGAATTATTAAATAGGTCTGCCTGTGGCCCTGACAGCTCCTTAGCCAGTTCCTTTAGTACCCTTGGATGTACTCTGTCTGGGACTCAGCTGTGCCTCATGCCACAATGCACCCCCAGGGGTGATTAACAGACTGTTAATCTAACCTGTGATCATACCTTACTGCTTAAATCAAGGACAGATAGAACTAAAGAGTTAAAATCATCAACAACGCATTTAATAGACTCACAAGTAAGCAATAACCCGTGACAGAGTGTGCGGTTACTGGTAATTAATCAATACCTCGGGTGTGTTGTGAGGCACGAGGCTGCAGGCTCAGTGTCCTCACAGCACCCAGGGTGTTGATTAATCCCCAATAACCACACACCCTGGAGTGGGTTATTGTGCTTATAACATGGGCAAAAAATGGAGTCAAAGACACAAAGGACAGTGGCACAACATGCAGAAAACATGTCAAGTTTATTCTGTATCCTTCCATCACAAGATTTAGTTCCACTACCACAATTCTTAATGGAGCATTACAGAGTGATGGACTGCTGCCACTACATATGGTGCTGTGCACAACATGGATGGTAACCCATTGTCACACAGGGTACTCATGCACCACACAGTTGTTTTGTTTCACCATTGCTGTGGTGTGTCTGCACATTGCTTGAACCAGCAAGTGATGTGCAGCAACATGCATGGTATGTGTGGGTACTGTCATGATTGTAAATGCATGGTATGTGTCAGTAGCAGAACTAGTGAAGAAGTAATATACTGAGACCATACTGTGTGGGATATTGACACAGTCAGGTTGAGCAATGAAAATAAATATAACATTGCTCTCATGTGTGATTCACATATGTTTCTGAGGTGCTATTCAACAACTAATACACTGATGTCAAACTGTGTGGGATACTCACAGAGTCAGGCTGTGCAATGAAAATTAATATAACAGTGGTATCAAGTGTGATTCACATAGTGCAATAAACACAGCAACAGACAGCTGAACACAAGCACAACATTATTGCACTGTGCTCTGTGCCATTTAACAACTATGTGCCTTAACGTTACTCACAACATTATAGCTACATGAGCATAACAATAACAGTGATCCACTGTGTCAGAATGACAGTAGAACAGAACAATAACATTGCTACATGTCTACCTATAAGGTTGTCACAAGAGATTTATATGGGATGAGCACCATACTTGCTGGCTATGGTCCTTGATACTTTCCTGTACTGTGGTCAGTGTCATTGCTCTGGAATGTGGAGTGTGCATGGTAATGAAAATGGACTGTGCCATGGTTTTGAACATTTTCAAATTGGAATGCTACTGCTAGCATGTCTTGGTCGCTGATTTCCATAGAAGCAATGCCTGTGAGTGTCTTGCCATCTTGCTTATGGTCTTTGCCACTAACAACAGGGTCCGTGGCTGATGGATTTACATTAGGAACACTGGCTGCTGTGCTGTCCAGGACCGCTGTATCCGCTGCTGTCAGTAGGGTGCTCCACTTCTGCCGGTCAGTAGAGATGGGTGAAGTGACCCCAATTCGCTCCGTGAAGTGAATCGTGAAGTGAAAGCGGATTCGCGGAGTGCTCCACAATGCGAAATGTAGTACTTCACGTTATAATGGGTAATGCGAAGTCCATTGAAAACAATGACTTCACGTTACTCCGCCTTTCAAAACCACAACTCCACCAATTCTTAAGGCAAAGTACATTGAAAGCAATGTACTTCGCCTCACTTCGCCTTGTTTTTAAGCTCCAAAGGCAAATTTTGCAGTGATTCATGGGATTTCAGGTTGCATGGGCTTTAGATTGTTCTGCACAGCCTCAGTTTGGGGTATGTGTGTAGGAAGCTGTAGGAGACACACTGCTCTGAGAGCTCTCTGTGATTCAGACCTTCTAAAAGCTATTAAAAAAGCCTTTTAAGTAATTTTTTTTGCTGAAACTTTAGTTCATCAATTGTAGGAAACCCTCCTGTGCTCATATCATCGAGCGTTTATTGTTTGTGTATGGATTTTGAATGTTAATGTATGACATTCAGTCTGTGTACTGAGAGACAGTGGAAGTGTGCTTTGGGGGAGGGATGAATCTGTGGTGTAGGTAGATAACTTGGAGACAAAAACAGTTCTTTCTGTTTTGGTGATTTTTTTTTGTATAACTGTGTTAATGTATGCACAGTAATATTTTCAATAATTCTTGCCATTTTTTTTGCTGATTGTTGTGGTGCAGCAGTGTGTAATTTTAGTTTGTTTAAAATACCTGATTATGTTACTGAAGTTTTCAAATTGCTATGCATTACTTAGTGTGTGCGTGAGTATGTGTGTGATGCGTGTCATCAAATCAGACACCTTTTATTGTGCCACATAGTAATTTCAGCAATGTGAACCTGCTATCCACTGCAGCTGTGTGATTTTTGTACTTCTTTGTGGTATCTTTACTGGTACTAGTACTAGTGACTGTTACTGCAGCAGTGCAGTACACTGCTGCCCGCGGCCCACCCCAACCGGCGAAGGTATTCTTTTCCAGATTTGAATTTCTGATGGTGAGCACTGGTTAGGTGTTATGCCTTTGCATCTGCATCTCTTCAGTGCGCAGCACAATATTAATCTGTCTGAGCATTTGCATCTCTTTAGGGCCCAATCTCCACCTGTAACTTAAGTCACAGTTGTTTCTTTGGCTTGCCTTCAGAGTACTGGACTGGTGTGGTGCATAATTCTGCATGAACACTGTATCATTAATATGTGTTTTTAAGTCAGGACCATCGTCACGAGTCACTCATGATACAAATCACGTTCTTCATCATCACGGTCACAAATGCAGTCACAAATCATGATTCACGATCACTTCACGAATCACAACATTAATTATTTTACTGGTTACTTGGATGTATTGTAAGCCTGTTTTGTAGTATCTCTCCAGGCTTCACCACCCACCATTGTACTCATTAATAAGTGTTTTTAAGTCAAGGAGTTTTGTGCTACAGCTCATCGGGGAAGTACAGCCATAGGCATTTGTGTTCCTTCCTGTACAGCATGTGAGTTACAGTACTGTAAGTAGTGATGGGCAAAGTGGCCCCAATTCGCTCCATGAAGTGATTTACGGAATAACGCGGAATCAGCAAAGTACTCCACAATGTGAAGTGGAGTACTTCGCTTCATAATGAGGAACGCAAAGTCCATTAAAAGCAATGACGTTGCATTATTCCGCCTTCCCCAAACCACTTTTCCACCAATTTTAAGGCGAACTACATTGAAATCTGGGAGAAAAAGGCAGTCTTTCTGTTTTGGTTATATTTTTCTTGTATAACTGTGTTAATGTACACACAGTAAAATTTTCAGTAATTCTTGAATTTTTTTTGCTGATTGTAGTGGTGCAGCAGTGTATAATTTGTCTGTTTAAAACATTTGGATATATTACTAAAGGTTTTCAATTTGCTATGCATTAAGTGTGTGTGATTGTGTGTGCGATGCATACCATTAAATCAGACACCTTTTATTGTGCCACAGAGTAATTGCAGCAGTGTGAACCTGCTATCCACTGCACCTGCATGAATTTTTTATGCTGCTTTGTGGTATCTTTACTGGTAGTGGATTGTTACTGCCGTGCACTAATCCCCCAACTGGCAAAATGTATTCCTTTCCAGATTTGGATTTGTGACTTGTGAGCACTGGTTAGGTGGTGTTGTGCCTTTTCACATGCATCCCTTGAGTGTGCAGCACAATCTTAATCTGTCTGTGCATTTGCAGTGCACCATTAATTCTGGGAGACTGCATTTCTTGTTACACTCTCATTTCTCTTCGTCAGCACTGGGGAATTTTCTGGACACAAGACGGTAGCATTTTGGAGATGCACATTAATTCTGGTGACTCTGTGTGTGACCACTGTGTGCATGACTGAGTGCGCCATTAATTCTGGGAGACTTTGCATTTCTTGTTATGCTCTCATGTCACTTCATCAGCACTGGGGAGTTTTCTGAACACAAGACAGTAGCACTTTGGAGATGCACATTCATTCTGGTGACTGTTTGGGTGGGGTGCTGCCAATATTGTTGTCACTCTGCCTTACTTCATGTTTAAGGTGGAATGACAATGCAAAGTAATAATAACAAGGCGAAGTGAGCCTTTCCTATGGGGCACTCCACGTATTGAAGTGCCAACGCGAAGTGGCCACTTCACATTCACTTCGCCGGCAGTTTTTAAATTCACTGCATCTCTACTGGTCAGCTGACGAGGCGCTCCAATAATTCTTTAAGCTTGTTTCACAGCGGTGGCTTGTCACTGACATAATTTCACACAATGTGAGACCAGCATTCGATAGGATCTGAACTGCAGTGCTGCGGATGCTGTGATTGGTGCACCACTTAGAGAGATTTACGGACTCTAAAGTTTTAGGCATTATATTTCCTAAGTATTGACACCCATGTGTAAATACAGAGTGGGGGCACTGGGAGGGCATCAGCTTATGTATTGCTTAAACATCTGGATGGGGTATTACAGATTTCATGGATCCACAAAGAGGAAACCATGGAGAGTCCTTGTTTGGCTCCTGTACCCTTCCATGTTTTTTTGTATGAGGGTTAAAAGCCATGGATAAGTATTCTGTGCCATCTGGATCTTTTTGCACAATGAATGAGTCCTGTTTCAGGTCTTGTACACCTTCTCTGCTATGGCGTGCTAGTCCAAGTTATAATTCAAACCAAACACATCACACTAGTCCAGTGGGAGTAGTAGGGGACAGTGCTTCCAATGCCTGGAGTTTGGTAAGGTCAGCGTCAATGATGGATAGGTGATGAGAAGCACGGTCCTGCCCCTTCTTTCTGAGCTGCTTCAGTCTAGTGATGAACACATTATTGGCAGACTGAAATTCATGATCTGTGGCAAGGTTGATATGTCTGTTGTTTTCAACATTATTCACAAATCTGTTGATGTCAGCCTTCAGACAAATGAAAGAGTTAACAGTGTAGTCATTCCCTTCCACACCTTTTACTGTGCTGTAGAACTCTGAGCAGTTTGCTGAACTGCTCAACTGAAATTATCTTTGTAGTTAATTTCCAGCTGATGGCTGCACAGCCAGTCATTCAGAACATTAACTGCCCAGATGGTACTCTGAGTGTTTGCCTCCTCTTTTGACTGCTCCCGTTTATCTAATGCAGTGTCAGAAAGATGCTCATGATGACCAGCACTGCTCCCTCCAGCCTGTCTGGATATCACTACGTGTTTCTTTGTACTTGTTCCATCATTGGCATCTGCGTCACTGTTGCTGCACACAACTGCGTGAAACCCCTAAGTGGTGCTATTCTAAGGACTACTACCCCTACCTTGCCGGCAAAACAAGTTTGAGGGGCCTGGGTTCCCAAAACTTACATTAAATTGGTTCTTTTCCATGATGTCACATAATGCGCAGTGCCTCCACCCACAGTTTCACTTTTAAGTGGGCTAGCTGTTACTGGGTGCAGCCCCCTGAGATGTCATACCACCCACTAAAACCATTAGCTACCCCAACACCTGACTCAATAGCACTTCCCCACATTTCGGACATTTTATTAATTAAAGAGTCTCTCTAATAATATGCTCATGATACCATAATTTGCAAAAACAACAATATTTATTTGGGGCATAGGGATTAGGAATGGGGAAACACAAGGAAGGGAGGGAGATTAGGCAGTATGATTATTAATATTTACAATTGATTGGTTTTGATTGTCATTTGATGCTGGTGAAAAACCTCCAACTGGGTAGATACCTGATATAAATCAGAAAAAACAGTCACATTTGACCAGCATGGATACCCAGAGCCCAGGCTATCTAATCTGCCTTGAATCAGATGGAACACATTATCATTTTTCCACAACTGGTACCAGTTCCCCATAAGTTAGTATGAGACCCCACAATCCCACACATTTTACCCTGGGTACCCAGTTACCAAAGTCCCTTGATGTTTGCATGCCTGGTGGAAGGTGCAGCTGTATGTTGGTCAGCTTGATTTAAAGGAGAAATAGTGCTTAAACTTGGAACAATTTTGGCAAACATATGATTCTCAGACCCTTTGGGGTGTGCAGGGATTGCCCTGCATGTTGCAGTCAATAGATTGGTTGGTGCAACCAGCCAGTTACACAGTTTGGTCCTAATCTGTAATCCTGAATATCCAGCACATTTATGTGTTTCAGTACATTCAGCACATTTATGTGTTTCAGTACATTCAGCACATTTATTTCCTAGACACAACTGGCACAATTGAAGAAGGTAGGGCTTCATCAACTTCTACCAGGGGCCTGAGTAGCCGCCTCGGTCAGGTTACTTAGAAAAACAGTCATTCCAGGTTACTGAAATAAAATTCAAACTTTGGGATCAAGTTCAATTTGTGGTAATGGCTGTAGGTTGCAGCTCCACTGGACATCTGGACCGGATAGTTAGCAAAATACTTGACCTCCCAGGCAAAGTCAGGCTGATAACACAGCTTCTCTGTGGGTAGAAGCGCCCTCATGAATATTCATAGCCGGGCCTCTGGGCTCATTAATATTCATGAGCTCCTGTCTTAGTCTTCTCATGGATTTTCTTAAACTCTGCAGAGAGCGGGCACTCAGGGCCCTGTCCATGGTCACAGGGTCCCACTGACCAGGTGGGGACACTGGGACTGCCGAATGACTCCCCCGATCTACCACCATGAGGTGAGTGGTCACTACAGCAAGGCACCACTAGCGCCTAAGCGATTCCCGCTGCACTGGAGTGCTTTGGCTGTGCGGGCAATCATGGTCTGGATTTTTGGAGCCCCATAGGGTTAAATCTTACACTGGGGCTGTGGAAAGGGGCACAGGAGGGCACAGCAGGACTGGGGGGACAGAAGAAAAAATGCAGGCATTCCTGGAGGCACTAAAGGGAGAGCAGAAACAAGAGCTACAGGCTGAAGGTAAGCCCCCAATTTGGTAGGGGTTACATTTGGTTTCTTCTTTTCTTTTACAACTGGAGTGCTGTGGGTGTCTGTAAATGCAGGGAATGTACTTGTATGACATGATGCCTGGCACACTTGTCTTCTCTGGCCACTGAGTCATGTTAGTGTGTGTACTCAACATTAAGCTCCATGGGTGTGTACCACTGCAACTGCTCCCTTCTGAGTGGCTGGAGAGCAGCAGGGCTCTATCTATATCATCAGCATGACTTGCAGGTGCAACAGAACTGCTGCAGAAAACTATGCTGCCTGATGTTGTGCTCCAACTGCACTGCGATGTTTCTCTCCCTCTGCTGCCTCCTGATTGGCAGACTAACAGCAGAACTCTGTCTGTAGTGCTGCACAGAAGTGTGCTTGCTACCATTGTGGTACTGGTACACAGTGCTGGTTCAGTATCATTTCAGGCTCTATACTTCTCTCTCTGGTTGCCTGCCTCATCTGACTCAGCTCAGACAGTAGTGTGCTGCCTGTGTGCTTGTACAGAGGCTTGCACTCCATCTGAATGTGTGCACGGTATGAACTTTATTCTTGCACAGCTGTGCAATGTCACTTCTGCTGCTGCTTACATTTGTATCTGCACTGTCATCTTTGTACAGACGTGCGATGCAGGTAGTGCTGTCTGTATTACTGTGTGCTGCCTCATCTGCTGCACTTGCACAGAATGCCACATATCCCTTGTGAATGCCGCTTGCCTTTTCCGCTCGGTGCGGCCTCAGTCACTCACATTTGCCCAAAGTGGACCCCCAATTCAATAACACACCACACCACACTGTCTTTGGTATAAAAAAGGGCCGCAGCTCTGTTTACTTATCAGAAATTGTTACATTACAAGGAATACTTAATTTCTACAGCATAATATGTACATTACATTCGACAAATATGCACATTACAATATATCTATACACATACATCACTATACATACATCACATCCTGTTTCGATATATATACATTAAGTATCCCATCCCGTAAGACCCCATGGGCAGCCACAATTCATGTATTGCTGAAACCCTGACTCCTTCATCCACTTATTTGAGGGGAACTCTGGTCCTTTAGTCCAACAGACCCGTCGAAGGCTGTGCCTTCCCTCAAGACAGTTCCCCTCTCCATCTTCCCAGAATTTAGGGCCTCCTAGACCCTTGACGAGGAGCATGCCCATCCGGGGCCGCACTCCCCATCTCAGAATCTTGGCTCCCAGTGTTTCTGGCATGCCCCACCTGGGTGCCTTCCTCCCCAGATCTCTGAAGCATACCCATCCTAGGGTCATGCCTCTCCTCGGTGACATCCAATCGCAGCTTCTCTTCTTATGTCCAGAGCCTCTCTTACCCAGGATCAGCCATGAATTACTGCCTCTTGCTCTTTCTCCACCAGTTCTGTCTGGTCTGCTTCTTAGAGCTGCGACAGAGCTCCTGCTGTGGCCTGTCAGCTTGGGGGGGAACTTTGTGGCAAGGAGCAGCTCCAGGAGGGTAAAATCCCCTGGGACTGCTCCTTAAAAACCCTGCAATGCCCCTCCTTGCAGAATCCATCAGGGCCAACCCTCTCTGAGGGGCTCCTCTGATAGGGCCACTAGCTCGGGGGGGCCGCCCCTTCCCATGTGTGGTGGGCAGCCCTCCTAGCCTCACCCTCTTGGGGCC
Source organism: Neoceratodus forsteri (assembly GCA_016271365.2). Classification (NCBI taxonomy): domain Eukaryota; kingdom Metazoa; phylum Chordata; order Ceratodontiformes; family Ceratodontidae; genus Neoceratodus; species Neoceratodus forsteri. The sequence goes on from CM057449.1 coordinate 1,370,004,607, forward strand.
ACCTTGGCTGCCCCAGTGAGAGGGCCGGTGGGCCATTATAGCGGACCCCCAATTCAATAACACACCACACCACACTGTCTTTGGTATAAAAAACGGTCGCAGCTCTGTTTGCTTATCAAAAATTGTTACATTACAAGGAATACTTAACTTCTACAGCATAATATGTACATTACATTCGACAGATATGCACATTACAATATATCTATACACATACATCACATCCTGTTTCAATATATATATATATATATATATCTATATATATATATAGATATATATATATATACACATTAAGTATCCCATCCCGTAAGACCCCTTGGGCAGCCACAATTCATGTATTGCTAAAACCCTGGCTCCTTCATCCACTTACTTGAGGGGAACTCTGGCCCTTTAGTCCAACAGACCCATTGAGGGCCGTGCCTTCCCTCAAGACAGTTCCCCTCCCCATCTTCCCAGAATTTAGGGCCTCCTAGACCCTCGATGAGGAGCATGCCCATCCGGGGCCACACTCCCCATCTTGGAATCTTGGCTCCCAGTGTTTCTGTGCATGCCCCACCTGGGTGCCTTCCTCCCCAGATCTCTGAAGCATACCCATCCTAGGGTCATGCCTCTCCTCGGTGACATCCAATCGCAGCTTCTCCTCTTATGTCTGAGCCTCTCTTACCCAGGGTCAGCCATGAATTACTGCCACTTACATATGGTGTCAACACATATCTCCCACTAATGCCCAAGTGATCTTACTTTTCCCAAATAGTACTGTCTCACAAAAATCATTGAGGGTATTATTAAAGATGTTGTTCCCAATGTCTGACAGATGAACCCCATCCCGGCTATACAGGCCCTTATCCATCTTGGTAATAAGGAAATGCCTGATAACCTCCACGCCAAGCGAGGCCGCGAAATGGGACACCTTCCTATTCACAGACCTGCGTGCTTTATCTATGGCTCCCGCTTTTCACTCACCACACCACTGCTGGAGTGGTATGATTCTGGTCCATGCCAGAATGGTACAAGGCAACACTTGTTTTAAGCAGGCCAATCCCCTCTTAATTTCCCCAATTAATCTGGGTGCCCCCAGGGTGACCAAGTCATTCCTCCCAAATAGACAACCAGCGCGGTCGGTGGTTGCGATGTAGGCCCAATCTAAAAATCGTTTCACATAATGCCCCCACTTCATTCCCCCTTTTCCTGCCCATTGAATCACAGCTCGACTTCTTGGAATGCCCAGCTGTCTTGTGCAAGGCCATTGTTTGGCCCTTGTGTAGGTCTCCCTCACGTGTGAGTGACCCATGATCCATATCTGAGGGGTTATAGCAGCTATGCCTGTAAGACAAAACAAATGCGTGAGTATTTTATCACTTTGAGCTTGCGTTACTTCTTGTGCTGGGTTCTCCAGCATCACTCCCTGATGTGTTGTGCTGGGGTCTAATGTACCCCATATTAGGATTTCGATGCCCATCTGCCGACCCCTTTTATCTGTTCTTCTTTTAACCCACACCTGGCTGCCTTGGTGGCTGCTCCAATTCTGAATGAATGTGTGTTGTATGAGGTGGGGTTTACACCCGCCATCCATAGACCCTTTCGTAGGACCGCTGTGAACTGCCGCCTCATGGCAGCTTTTCCATCCCCATGTACAAATAAATGCCCCGGTCCTGTTGGACATACAGCCACATACTCCTTCATTGATGACCATGGGCAAACGTGCCCCGGAGGAGCCATAAATAGTGTTATAATGGTGGGGGTGCTGCACTGGTTAGTCTTTGATTTTCACAGCTGAAGACACAGTCTGTCTTGGCAGATGTTGAAATCACTGAACTGGAGATTGGTGTTCTGACCTGAGTTAGACTGCAGTATCAACTCAGACACCCGGAAGGCCCCGAAGAATGCACAACTGTATAGGGCCCTGAACAGCTTTATTTCGTAGCCCAAGCTGCAAGTGACTGACAGTGCCCTCAGAAGGTTGGACAGTTCAGCTAGTCCTATGGGCTTCCTTGTGTCTGCCTTTTTCCCTGCAAGTCTAGCCAAGCCTTGTACCATTTTCTTTGTAATTAATCTGTTGGTTGGGTCAGGGAAACCCTCGGACTTATGGAGAAATGCAATGCCTGCCAGGTGGAGGCGTATAGCTGCCGGAGATCTTCCCAGGCTTTCTAAATGGAGGATGTAGCTTTGAACTTGTCTTTGGGTATTGAGCAGTTCCATGCTTACCTTGTGACCACAGAATTGTTGAAAAGACTCATAGCTACCTACATACTTCTTCCATGTCGAGGGGGCCACAGCGAGCTGTGCCAGTTGCTGCAATCTTGGTTCCCAAGTCTCCACACTGCTTCCGGTATCTGTGTGGGGAGCAGGTCTGCCCACGGGGCTAGCCGCCTGAAGTGCTCGAGCTGAAATCGAGACAGGGCATCAGGTATAACATTTTCTTTTCCTGGCAAATGACGTGCCTTGAAAGAGATGTTGTACCGTAGGCAGCATAACACAAAGACCCGCAGAACCTTCATCACCTCTTCAGAATGAGACGTCTGCGAGTTCAATATGTCTGCTACTGCCCTGTTGTCCATGTGGAACAGCACTTTCTTATTTTGAATTTTGTGCCCCCACACCCTTACGGCTACCATGATAGGGAACAATTCGAGCAGGGTGATGTTTTTTGTGAGCCCTTTCGCTACCCACTCTTGTAGCCAGCACTCTGCAAACCATGTCCCTTGCCAGAATGCCCCAAAGCCAATACCACCCGAAGCATCGGTCACCATGTGCAGATCCAATAATTGTTCTGCCTGTGTTTGCCAGATGGTGATACCATTAAAATCCTGTAGGAAGAGTTCCCATACCTGGAGGTCAGGTTTTATGCCCTGCATCAATCTGATGTGGTGATATGGTTTTAGAGCACCCCCAGTGGCTGATGCCATCCGCCTGAGGAATGGCCTTCCTGGTCAGATTGCATGGCATACAAAATTCAAGTGGCCTATAACAGATTGCAGCTGTTGTAGGGTCACTTTCTTTGCTCCTCTCATCTCCCGTAACAGTTTGCTCAAAAGTGACACCTTGTCTTGTGGTAGCCTAGAAACCATGGCCTCTGAGTCTATTTCTATGCCTAGGTAGGAGAGGCAGGTGGTGGGTCCCTCTGTTTTTTCCCATGCTAGCGGAACACCAAAATACCACATGAGTGAGGTGAAACCCTGCAGCGTATCTGCACATGCAGTTCCACCCTTGGGACCCCATTGCCCTTTAAAATTAAAACCCAGTAGAGTCTGATCACTCTGATGTACTGGTAAAAGGTGGAATGCTGATTTGATGTCACTTTTTGCCATCATTGCCTCTTTATCTAGCTCCTGTATGTGGCGCAGTGCCACATCGAAAGTTGCGTATTGCACTGTGCAATCTTCTGGGTTGATGAAGTCATTCACTGAAGCGCCTTTCGGGTAGGACAGGTGATGAATCAGCCTGTATTCCCCTTCCTCCTTCTTGGGGACCAGCTCCAATGGGGATACCCTGAGGTTGTGAACTGGGGGGTAATCAAATGGTCCCGCCACCCTGCCTGACTCTACTTCCTTGGTGATTTTCATCTCTAGGATATTGGGGAGTGAGTTTGCAAATTTGAGGTTTCGAGCTGTGGTTTCCACCCTTTGCCCCTTGTATGGTATCTTAAAACCATGCTTGAAACTGTCATGCATGTATTTTGCCATTGTTCTGTCTGGGTAGCAGTCGAGCCAGGGGCCCATCCGGTCTAACCGTACTGGTGAATTTTCTAAACTTCCCAGACCCCTTTCCTTTTTCACTACCTGTTCTTTTGTTGCTTGGTTTCTTGGAGGATTGTTGGGTGCATTCTGAAACCTTGTGTTCCCCTCCGCACTGTTTGCAGATATGCCCGTATTTACAAAAGAAATGAAAACATTTTCCTTTGTTGTAGTCATAACAAGGCTTCTTCCCTGTCCCTTTCCTCTGTTCTTTCTTGTACTCTCCCCCTGTTTATCTGGCAATAATGTGACCACTATCTGTGTAGGTTACCTCATTGGGGTGGCCACGAGTCATATAATGGACCTAGAGGGCTATGTGTGTGTTTTCCCATTTGAGATTGGGTTGCCTAGATAATTTTAGATGAACCTGCTCATCGTATTTTAGCCACGCATATCCATCAAAGGACAGATGTGCAAATTTTATGGTATCCCTGTATTTAAGAAGAGCAATTAGCTTATCTGGGTGTTTCATCCCGTAAACGGACATAAATATGTCAAATGCTGCCACTCAATTCTTAAACCCTTGTTCTTTTTCTCATCATTCACTTCTGGGATCTCTCTGTGTAATAAAGAGAACACATCTATAAATTCCCCTTTCCAAATGTTTTCCCTGACAGCATTGGATAAGTGGTCCCCAATGGGTCTTCCACCCCGGTATATGCCCAATGTTCCGGTGTTGTTGTTATTGTGCTGGTTGAATTGTCACCCATTGTAGTATTGGGGGCGGTACCCGTTTGAGAGGCTACAGTTTCCCGCGCTTGTAAGCCTGGTGTCAAACTTTCTTTGTTAGCTAGAGGATGTTGTATTGTTGAAGGCCCAGCACCTGTCCATACCTGAACTGCTACCCATTGTGCATTACCCACTTCTGCCATAGCCCCTTGGGAAACAATGGACTAGGGAGGCTGGGCAACTGAGCCTCGACCCCTGTGATGATCTGCTGTCCGCCTCCTAGGTGACTTGTCGGGGCTTTCTCTGCCCCAATCCTGTTGGACTCTGTAACCCTTTGTTCCATCCCCCATTGTCTGTCTAATGGAGCTTGGTATCCTACTGCAGCAGGCTCAGCCCACCAGTGTGCCCTGAACCCATAGTTATCCATTGGCCCCAGTGCCTCACATCCCACTAGACCCAGAGAAGTACCCTCACCAGGCTCATTGGCCAGAAATGCCCAAGACCCTGAGAAGGGGTTGGTCATTCCACCCTGCTGGGTTGTTGTGAAACTGGGAGTGAAGGGGCCCCAAGGATTCATCGCTGCCCAAGAGATGGGCATATTGCCTGGCCCCCCATACATAAATGGCCACATGAAGGGGTTATGCTGTCATGTTTGGTGCCCTGGCATCACTGGCACCGAACTGGCCCCTGGAGCCCCCTGCTGCCCTACCTGGCTGCTTACCTTTTGTCCCCGCTGATCTCCCTGTGTTTTTTTCCAAAACTGCTTGCTGACCATGGCCCCCAATCCTGTCTCCCATTCGCCTTGCCCTCTTTTGTTCCTGTTCTCTTACCTTTGTGAGCTTAGCCATGTCTTCAAGGTTCTTTCTCCATTTTTTATATTTTGCTTCTTCCATTGCAGATTTCCTATGGCAGCCATTCCCGGCTGTCACTGGATTGCTTATCCTCGCTATCAGAATCAGACCACACCAATTCTACTGACACATCACTATCCTGATCTCCCTCATACTCACTGATCTGTGACTGGACCACCGTTACCACCAGGGGATTTTCCATTTCTTCATTCACTGCCCTGGGTTGGACCACAGATGAGTTCTCATCGACTCTGCTCCATTTTTTCACAGCATGCTTTTTGCCTGCTTCTGCCACTAGTTGTACCTTACGCTTTCTCTGCCTGCCCTGCCCCTTTTTAGTAACAGATTTTTTCTGCAACACGGATTCCAATAATCAGGTTGATGGCTGGCTACGCTTGGGCTGACGTCCCTCCTCCTCAGCCGGTTCTTGCAGCCTGTGTTCTACTATGGTGGGAGGGTCTGCCACAGTTAGCTGTTGCCCACCTGGATGGGCAACCAGTAGTTCTGGTTCCAGCCTGGATATGGCAGTCAGCCAATCCGAACCCCCAATGTCCTTTAGGTGTTGCAGGGCCTCACGGAATGCTTGGTCCTGCCCTTGTGCAGGGATAGCCTGTTCCACAGATTGTGTCTGGCTTCCTAGCCCAGAAAGGTTTTGACCGGAACCCTGTGCCGGTGTGGAGATTTGGAGGGCCTGGCTGTCCAGAACCTGACTATTCTGTGATTCAGCCATTTTAGCTATTGATTGTAAGGGTCAAAGCAGTGTTCAGCGAGGCGATACATACTGAGACAAAAACATTCATTATTCCTGCCCACTTCACCTGGCCTCTACCATTTTAACCATCTAACCGACTTTTCCAGCACTACTCTCAACTGTACTGCTCTGTAATCCTACAGCCACCGGCCAAGCACAACAAAGAGGGAATTGCCTAGCCAGGGAACCCCCTTCTTATATTTGAGAGTTTTGGAAGGAAAACTTTTCTTGACGTGGGGCCCAGCTGGAGGGAATCCTTTTGGGATTTTCATGCAGGAGAGGGCCAAAAAAAACAAACCAAAAAAAACACTATATTTGAGACCAAAGTTCAAACCCTGATGGTGATTCAAAATAAACTTAAGGTCTGGAGTTTTTGTGTCCTATAACATGCAAAATAACGAACAGCCCCCCCATTGTTCTATCCAACCCTGCTAATACTAAATTCCCCTCTCACTGCTCCCCCCATGTCATGTGTGGGGCACTGTACATGCCATTACTGTAAAAATGCCATAATAGAAGAAAAGAAAACAGATATAATGGCCGGGCCCACACAAACAGAAACCACATGGGTGAGAAACTGTATGGAAACCAGACAAAAACAGGATGGGGAGGGTGGGGAGGAAGTAGAGTAGACAACGAAAAACCAAATACAAAAACAAACACACAAAAAAAACCAGTGTTACATAGGGGGCACACAGAGCCCATATTTCTTATTTCTGGGGATTACAGTACAGAGACTACTACCAAAGCCGCGGGCACTGAGACAATGCATACACCCCCAGGAAGGAACTAGGAGGCATACAAAATAGCAGCTTGAACAAATTATTAAAACAACCATCTGCAACTCAGTTCAGCATTGAAACCATCCCCCCCGCCCCTGGAAAAGCAGGGATAACAGAAATAAAGTTTGCTCAAGGGGTATGAATAATATTTTAAAAGGCAAGAACTAAAGCTCTTAATAGAAAGTACTACTGGGGGGGCGCCATGACCCCCACCACGGGAATACAGGGGGGGAACTAACATAAAATGAATTTGCTCCTATTCAAAGCATTTGCTAAAATACAGCAGTAACTAAAGTTCTAGGAATATAACTAAAATTACAGGGCACTATTAGAAATATATGAAAGGGAGCGTCCAAAGGGCTGAAAGCGCGGACGGATGAAAATTCATTTCTTCACGCACTAAACTCCCCAGCTGACCAAAAAGAAAATAACTGCCACTTTTTTGAGGAAAGGGGAAGGTAAGAAAGGAGCTGGAGGGTGGGGAGGCATGGAGAGGGGCCCGAGCCAAAAGCCAACAGGGAGCACCGAGGAATAGCGAAAATGCTGAGGTGCCATGTGGCCAGGCGGGTGGGAGGGCCCTGAGAGAGCAAGGAACAAAACTGACCAGGTGAGAAGGGGAGCGACTGGAAAGCCATGCAAAATGGGGGGGGGGAGAAGAGAGAAAAGCAGAGCCTAGGAAGAACAAGGGGGGTGACCACGGAGGTGATACACGTGGCCATATCAGGCCAGTGGGTGAGGGGTGGGCACATGACTGCAGCCCAAAACCCAGGCACTTAACATGAAAAGGTGTGAACTGATAAGGGGAACAAATGAAATTCTGGGAACCCGAAGCTTCCAGCTGCACCACAGGAAAAAGGGCCAAAGCAAGAGAAAATTAAGGCTGGGTGGCTCGGCCAGCAGAAGGCCTGCTTGAATGCTATCCCCCAGGAAGGAGGACACGCCCTGCTTGCTCACCCAAAAAACTTGTGCTAGAGGGGAAAAAGAGATGAAAACACTCACCTGCCCAAAATGATGCCTAAGGAAAGATGCTAACACGCAGAAATCGCCAACGGGAAACCGAAGCTGTGCCGATGGGCGACAGGCACACTAAGGATGAAATGGACTGCCCAGCAAAAAATACATGAAAACTGCAGGATAAACAAAAAACTCTGTGGCGAGGAGCAGTTCCAGGAGAGCAAAATCCCCTGGGACTGCTCCTTAAAAACCCTGCAATGCCCCTCCTTGCAGAAGCTGTCAGGGCCAGCTCTCTCTGAGGGGCTCCTCTGATAGGGCCACTAGCTCGGGGGAGCCACCCCTTCCCATGTGTGGTGGGCGGCCCTCCTATCCCCACCCTCTTGGGGGTCGTCGGCAACTCGCCCCCCTGTTGAGAGGCCGGTGAGATCATTTCAGACACATGTCTGATGAGCTCCATTTAGCTGCTGCTCCACTGGGAAAATGATACTGCAGCCATTGATTGACAGTCAGGTTCCCAAACAGTGAGAAACACACATCCATTCTGTTCAGCTGTACATGGCTATCACTCTTAGCGAGAGAATTAATGGCTGCTGTGAAAAGTAGATTTTGGCAAGAATAACGAGATTGAGGTGCTTCTTGATCTGTTCCCTGGAGGCCCTACACCACTAGTTGTGCGGGTACTTGGGATGAGCGGCGAACGGGCAGCGAAGATTGTCAAGTGGGGGGCTGTCACTGTGCCTACTGTCATACCCACTGATCCCAATCTAGAGGAACTGAAGACACATAGGGACACCAACACACAAACCAGGGCACACAACAGTGGACAGACAGGGCGGAATTGCACAGAAATAAAAGAAATGGGCAGTGACAATAATATGGCGACTGCCAGTAAACATTACTGAATGGCAAGATGACACTTTCAACTTGGTCCCCAGAGGTCTGCAGGGTGGGAGGCTAGGGAGACATAGAGCGTTGAGAGGTATTGCTTACTTGTGGTGCTGGACACATTGATTTACTGTGAGCTTGCCAAAGACAGAGAAAGTCATGTCCATTGTATTTAGCTGAGGACATCTCTCTCACTTAGTAGGAGAATTAATAGCTGCCTTCCAAACTGAGTTTTGGGCAGAATAACAAGATCAGGGCACTTCTTGATGTGTTCCCTGGGGCCCATTCACCACTTGTGCGGGGAATAGGGATTAACCCCTTTAGTGCCCTATGTTGTACTGTGTATGACACAGGGCACAGCTGCACATGGCCATAAAGATGTTCTTTGTATGTCTAGCCATAAATCCCTCCGGTGCACCGGGGATCTGGTGAGATTTACAAGCTTTGACCCCAGGGGTCATGAGAGCAGATGGTAGTCTCACGATCCTGGGGGTCTGGAATGCAACAGACATCATGTGTTTGCAGAAGCATGCAAACACGTGGCTTGTCTGGGTTTGTCTGCTTTCAGTTTCTCTTGGGCTTCACTCTGAGAAGCAAAGGTGTATCAGAGCACACAGAGGTTGCTACAGTTGCTAATAAGACTACTTGATAACTTGCTTTTAAGTTGTAAATCAAGGACCTGCAGTGTTCTGGAAGAGATTTATTGTGTTTCTGAAACTAGTGTGGGTGCTAGGCATACTCATTTAGTAGAGAAAAAAAGTTAAAAGTTCATTGGTCTTTTTCACCATCCTTTGCCTTGTATTTTGGCAATACATTTTTTTTTTTACTTTTTTTTTTTTTGCAGACAACTGTTTTAGAACTTCTTAGTTTTTAACTGGTGTTTTGTGGTGTGTTGAAAATAAGTTTTGTTTTATAAAGTGCCTTTCATTTGCTTTATTTTGATTTGTATTCATTTCCAGTGCTCCAGGGTCAACCCTGTAAACGAACCTTGTGTCCAGTGGGTCTTACCCAGTTACTAAGGAATAACAAATAAAAAAAATATATATACATATAAAGAGTTTGATATTTTGTATACATTGCAGTAAAAGTGTGACCCTGAGCAAGTCACTTTACTTTCTTGTGCTCCCAGGTTGCACTTGTAAACAAGCTTCCAGCTTAGTGTGTCTTTCGCGGTAAAAAAAAAAAAAAAGTGTCACTCTGTCTATAGTAAGATACAAGCCTAGGGCTCTAGGATCTCTTTTAGTTACAAACAATAGCATAAATCAGTTTTGAGTTAGTGAATAGTGATGCTGTAAGCACTCATAGTGTGACACAGTTGTATATAGTTTACTGCTTTTGGTGAAGAGTGTGAGCCTTCTGTTTTACACAGTTTTGGTTGTTTGGGGCCTTACACACCACTGTCACTCTGAGACAACCCTTCTTTTGCTGTCCTTTCTAGATATACCCCCCCTAAAAATAGCATAAAAGAATCAGAGCTATTATACAGCAATGCTGGAAGTATCTGTAGTGGGATACAAACCTAGGGCTCTAGATTCTCACATAGTTAGCAAAAAATAAATAAAATTCAGAAAACAATCCAGATATTATACAGCAATTATACCCAGCCACAATTTAAGTGTCCCTGGTGAGATTCAAACCTTGACCTCTGGTTCTTACTTGTGTGCTTCAAGCACTAGGCAAAAATATTTAGTGCCTTTTACTTGCACTATCCCAAAGTGCTTTACAATACAGGAGAGGGAGGGGGAAGAGAGAGAGTATCTCTGCCACTAAGACATACTGGCTGCTAATCATGCCAAAGAAATACACTGCAGAGGAGATCTTAAAATATATTATCAGCTCTGATTCAGAGTTGGATGATTTTATTGATCCAGAGTCTGGGAGTGACTACTGTCCAGACAGTACTCCTACTGACGATACAATATTGAGTGATGCCGACAAGGGTGGTCCGTACAGTCCTAAGACCAAGTTGAAGTCCCCACATGGATGCAGGCACACATGTGTACTCACCAGCGAGCACCAGCCAAAGCATAAACAGAAAAGGCAGAATTCACAGCCCAAGCAAGCATCCAAACATAGAAAGCAGAAGAGCATGGGGATCTGCCTACGCCTGTGCAGATACCAGAGCCAGAGATAGTTCCCCAGAAAGAGGCCCCATGTGTGCCTTTGATGGAGCCGGATGCCACAATGCAGGCAGAGGGAAGTCACATGAAGCATAAATGTAAGCAGAAGCACCTGCCATTTACTCATGTTATGGTGCCTACAACACAGGATGAGGGTAAATGCAAAAAGCACAAAAAAAAGTGCAAACATCTGCCTCAGCCAGAATCAGAGCCCCAGCCTAGGCAAGAATCTCAACCTAAAAGGTGTAAGCTAAAGTGCAAGCAGTTGTCTGACACTAGCACACTACCCAAGCCTGAAACTCTGCCCAGAGCAGATACCCTGCTTGAGAATGACCCCCTGGACAAGCCTTATTCTCTGCCTGCATATGACTCCCAACCTGAGCCTGATGCCCTGCCTAAACCTGACACATTGCCTGAGCCTGACATGTTACCTGAGCCTGACACTCTGTCTGAGCCTGACGCATTGCCTGAGCCTGACACTCTGTCCGAGCCTGACATGTTGCTGGAGCCTGATGTGTTGCCAGAGCCTGACATGTTGCCAGAGTCTGACACACTGCCTGAGCCTGACACTCTGCCCAAGTCCTGCATCTTACCTGAGGGAGACGCTCAGCTTGAGCATAATGCACTGTTTGAGCCTGACACCTGCAGTGCCACTTTCTCAGAAAAAGCTGATCCCTTGGCAATGCCTGAGTCTGAATTTACTGCCCCAGTGCTAGGTACAGGCCATAGCAGGCACAATAGTGGTTATACTCCAGTTTACCAATGGAATCCCCCAAATATGGAAAAACCATGTGTTCCACCATTTACTGGTAATGCAGGTGTCCAGGCTGACACAAAGGAATTTACTCCCCTAGAATATTTTCTCTTATTTTTAGTGATGAAATACTTTCTCACATAGTGGCTCAAACAAATTTATATGCAGATCAGTTTTGGCTCAGTATGGGGACAAGCTAAAACCACATGCAAGGGCTCACAAGGACTCCCACAAACTTAGAGGAAATGAAAAGGTTCTGGGGTTTGACATTTTTAATGGGGATTGTGAAAAACCCCACCATCAGCATGTATTGGTCCACCCACCCTGCTCATTCTACCCCTCTATTTCCAGCTATAATGAACAGGAACAGATTTCAGCTTCTGCCGAGATTTATGCACTACAATGACAACACTAAGGCTTTGCCAAGGGACCATCCAGAGAATGACAGGTTTTTTAAATTACGGCCTATTATTGATCATCTTTTTAAAATGTTTTCTGAGGTGTACACCCCATCCCAAAACATTTCAGTGGATGAGTCTCTTCTGCTTTTCAAAGGTAGAATAATATTTAAGCAATACCTTCCTCTGAAACATGCCCGATATGGAATTAAATTGTACAAACTTTGTGAAAGTTCCACTGGGTACACATACCGTTTCAGAATCTACACAGGAAAGGATGCCACACAGGATGTTGCAGGCTACCCCCCATGTCTAAACACAAATGAGAAAATTGTGTGGGACCTAATTCTTCCCTTGCTAGGCTCTGGCTACAACCTGTATGTTGATAATTTCTATACTGGGATTCCTCTGTTTAATATTCTGTATCAGTTTGATACAGCAGCTTGTGGTACCATCAGACCTAACAGGCAACATTTTCCCAAAGAGTTGGTAGCCAGAAAGCAAAAACGTGGTGAGACCAGTGCTCTCCGTTGTGATGAACTACTGGCTGTAAAATTCACAGATAAAAAAGCTGTGTATCTCCTTAGTACAATTCAAAATGAATCCACAGCAGCAGTTCCAGTTCGTGGTCAGGACAAATTAATAAGCAAGCCTCAGTGTGTCCTAGATTATAACAAACATATGGGAGGTGTGGACAAAACAGATCAGATGCTTGAGCCTATGATGCCACTCGAAAAACAATGGCTTGGTACAAGAAATTAGCTGTTCACCTGTTTCAGCTGGCTATGTATAATGCTTTTATTTTGTACGGGGCAAAGTCATCTGGTCATTTAAAATCCTTCTTAGATTTCCAAACAGATGTCATTTCAAGTCTTCTATTTGATGCAGCAGAAATACCAGAAATAGAAAGAAATGAGGGTGTAGCCAAGCTAACTGAAAGACATTTCTGCAGAACGTTGCCACCTACTGAAAGGAAGGCTAGGCCCCAGAGGAGATGTAGAGTCTGCTACAAAAAAGACTTTAGGAGAGACTCAAGATATTACTGTCCACACTGTCCCACAGAGCCAGAGCTGTGCTTGGAGAACTGTTTTGAGAAATACCACACCAAGCTCATTTACTGGAAAGACTGATGGGTGTAAAAATTCATCTTGAATAGGACAATGAGGCCAAAGCACTTATTAGGTTAAAAACGTTAGAAGTTATTTTCTTATCTAAGCACCCACAAACTGTTGTTTGTACTCTGTTGGTAACCAAGTAAGGCCCACGAAGCACAATGCCTGTTTGTAGGGGCAACCTGGAAACACTGGGGATGTTAAGTGACTTGCTCAGGGTCACACAGTATGCAAGTGGAGGTGTGAGAATCAAATCCATCGCTGTACCAAACTTGATTACGGTTCATTACACTAACCACTAGGCTATATCGTCAGCCTTTTATTCAAGGGCCTTTAGGATATAATTATATTTTACACTGTATGGGCAAAATCACTTTATTCTGATTCTGCCAGAGTATTTTGGTAATGCAAATGTGAAACACATGCAATCTTATCATGGCATTCTGTCCAGACCTGCCTATTACAACATGCTTTTGTAGAAACCTTTGTCATGCAGCCCCTCCCTGCCTGCATTTCCCACCTCCAGAAAACGTCAATGCATTGTATTACCCAGGGAACAATATATATTGCTTCAAGGACTACAAAATAAAGATTTTAAGGATGTCTGAGAAAGTATCCTACCCACATGTTCACTATTTATAATCTTCTAGTGAATTAAGCTCCACAGCTAAAAATACTAAATAAAATGCAATATTTTGGCCCTTTTCTACCTAATTATTTGGCTGTCTCATTTATCAAGTACAAACTCCTACCATGTTGGGCTTCTTTGGGGAGTACTAACTGTGTTGGTACCACAAACCTCCACCTCCACCAAAGGACCTGTGGTACAAAATGCTCCAAACCTGCTAACACTGTACATTCAATGGATCTGAAATGCATTTAGCAGCCTGTGTGTTGGGCTTACATCTGCCAGACTCTGGTAAAGAAACATAAATTTAATACCACATTAAGCAGTACCATCTTGAGAATAAAAAAAAAGTTTTCATATACCAGCATCCTACTTAACTTGCTGAAATGAGAGAAGTATGCAAAATGTCATTATTTTTTTATAGTTGTACTAAATGTAGAGGAGGATTATGGGTAGCACATACTTTGGTAACAAGCAGTCTTACCAATGATTACAACAAGTATTTTATTGCGTTTCAGAAAATATATAATTTTCTTATGGTATCCTGGTGAACCGAGATCAGTGCTGTGGATTTTCCATTGTGGGCCTAAGTTTTCTCCTTTAAAATATACATCGCACCCTATAGGTTTCAAGCCTATTTCAACCAAGCCTTTGTGGTGAAGGTATATAAATGTGGTATCATTGTAACCAGTACTCTAAGCAGAATCCAGAAATGTGGTGTTTGTGTATCTCCATCCTATGTTACACAGATATTTGGTTTGCTAAACTGTGAAAACGATCCGAATTTCCATCATTTTGCATAGTTCTACCAAATGTAAAGGAGGATTATGGATAGCAAACATTTGGACAGCAGGCAATGTCATACATTTTTAAAACCAGCATTTTGTGCAGTTTCAGAAAATATATACTTTTCTTATGATATCATGGTGTCCTGAGATCAATGCTGTCGATTTTCTATGGTGGATCTACATTTTCTCCTTTAAAATATACACAGCACCCTATAGGTTTCAAGTCTATTTCAACCAAATCTTTGTAGTAAGGATACATAAATGTGACATCATTGAAACTAGTACTCTAAGCAGAACCCACAAATGTGGTGTTTGTGTACCTCCATCCTATGTTAAAAAGATATTTGGTTTGCTAAACTGTGAAAATGATGCAAATTTCCATACTTTTGCATATGCCTATCAAATGTAAAGGAGGATTATGGGTAGCAAACATTTGGGCAACAGGCAATGTCATACACTGTTAAAAACAGTATCTTGTACAGTTTCAGAAAATATATAGATTTTCTATAATACCATGGTGTCCTGAATGTCTACAAGGCAGAGAACCAGTGTTGTGTATTTTCCGTAGTGGGCCAAAATTTCCCCCCTTTGAAATGTTCTTAGCGCTATATAGGTTTTGAGCCCATTTTCACCAAATCTTTGTGGTAAAGGTACATAAGTGTGGCATCACTGTAACCAGTACTCTCAGTAGAATCCACAATTGTGATATTTGGGTACCTCCATCCTATTTTACATAGACATTTGGTTTGCTAAATTGTGAAGATTAGGTGAATTTCCATCATTTTCCATTGTTCTACCAAATGGAAAGGAGGAATATGGGTAGCAAACATTTGAATAGTGGGCACTTTCACACATTTTTAAAAACAGTATCTTATGCAGGTTCAGAAAATATATACTTTTTGTATGATACCACGGTGTCCTGAATGTCTACAAGCCAGAGAATCAGTGCTGTGTATTTTCCACAGTGGGCAAAAATGTTCCCTCTTTGAAATGTTCTTAGCATTATATAGGTTTTGAGCTTATTTCCACTGAATCTTTGTGGTAAAGGTACACAAATGTGGCATCATTGTAACCGGCACTCTCAGCAGAATCCACAAATGTGATATTTATGTACCTCTGTCCTATTTTATGTAGACATTTGGGCCCAGATATTCAAACTTCGCCCAAAAAGTGTGCAATAGCAGGAGCAAGCGCAAGTCCATTGTGCCCATGCACAAGAGGTGCGATATTCAAAAAGTGAGCCAGCCAAACTGCGCCTATAGCCGATGACTGAATATCGCACCACCTGCGCCATAGCGCAACTAGGGAGGGGAAGCTGAGCAGTCCAGAGGCACCATAGCACAACCAGGGATGCCCCCCCAGCAGCACAGCAATGCAACTGCACAACCAGGGAGGTAGGGGCCCACCACCCATGCCACAGATGGGCACAGGAACACACAGCAGAACAGACATCGTCCCCCCACACCCCATGCACTGCACAACTGGGGAAGGGCTGGAATAACCACCGGCCCATGGAGACAAGCAACCAACCCACAGCTGGACCATGGTGCCCCATCACACCCCCCCGGCAAGCTGTGACTGGCACACAAGGAGGGCTGACCACCCCGTGCCACACCATCCCCCCAATGCAGAGCACACCCTGCACTGTGACTCCTAGACACCCTGCCCAGGAGTAGCGTCCACCACTGCAGGAAACCCCATGCATGCCACCTCCCCCACTGTGACACTGCAACCCTGTGCACCACAGAACCATGCAAGGCAGTCCCATCACGAGCACCCATCAGTGGGTGGTAGCACACAGCGATGCAACAATGGCATACACAGTGCCACCACGCACAGTCCCCGCGAGGTACTGCTGAGAGACCAACCATGCGTTGCCACACGAGGTACCCCACATGGGACAGGGCATTCCCCGGACACCACCACCAGTGGTACAGCACCCCGCACAGTCTCCCAATGACAAACCCCGACCCAGCACTGGCCACAACAGCCAGCACAGACACCAACAGTGGTGCGTAGAAGCATGCACCACACCAGATGCCACACAGTGCATGGATAGACACTCACCTATACCCAAGGGCATAACAACACAGGGATGCAGTGGTGGGGCAACCAAGCCCCCAGTGTGGGCCCATGTAAACTGTGTACACACAACCTGCAGTCCTCCATGGCACTGGAGTGCCAGCCACCCTGCGCAGGCACTGTGGACCTGTATGCCACCAGCATTTTCCTGGAGCACAAGTCACAGACAGTGGTGCACATCCCCTGCAACACACACAAGCCACAGCATGGAGGTGGGTCAACAACTGTGGAGGCCACATTGTCACCCGAGGCAGACATGCACCACACCAATGACAGGAGGCAACCCAGCAGTGTGACGGGTACAGTGGCGGCCCTGTGTGGACTGCCACCACTGACATGCCAGCAGACCATGCAGGTCACAGACATGCATGGGTGTCAGCTGCACAGGCCATTGATGGGCTGATAGGGGTGCCATGGACACAGAGCACGCACCATGGACCACTGCACACAGTCATCCAGTGCACAGGGCACAACACACACACCACAGACACTGACTGAGAGCTACCCCCACACCATAGTCACCTCCACATGGACACACACACATACCCATGACCACACCACCCCTGATGTCATACACACCATTGCAGCTCAGCACCTATAGCTCGCTGCAAATCAGAGACCACCACAGTATTCATATCAAAATAACTGTATTAAAACAACATATAAAAGTTAATTATTTACAATATATACAAGGTGGGGAGGACCACAAACAAGGTGGGGGTGGGTAAGGGGCAGGGTGGACAAATGGGACAGGAAAGGAGGGGTGTGAGGGTGGGTCCAGGGGGGTAGGGGATATCAGGGGCAGAGGGACTTCTAACAGGAGCGCCGCTCCCCACTCTGGCTCCTTCACTGTCTGTGCCTCCTCAGGACCCCGGTCTCATCAATCCTGCGAAGGATATCGAGTGACACCCTCGCCACCTGCAGGATCTCCTGCAGTGCCTCCCTGATGTCTTGGAGCTGGTGTGTACCTAGGACAAGGGAGCACAGTCAATAGGTGTGAATGCACAGCCCCATACAGCCCACCCACTGTGCATGGCATATGGCCGTGAGACATACCTCTGTGATAGTGTGTAACCACCCACAGTGATCATGTCCACATGATCTGCCCACCCAGGTGCATACAGCCATGCGGAATGCTGCACACACCCACTGGCCAAGTCACTCACAGCACCACCGTGGCCTTTTAGTGACATGGCTATGTGGTGCAAAGGCAGTGGCACAGTCATGTACCCAGTGCACGCATGGACCACCATCGATGCACTCCCAGACATGCATTGCCACTGGACAGTGTTGACTATAATAAGTTGCGTGCATGACAGTGGTGTCGATGGATGGTGGCCATGTCCCGCCACCCACCCTGTTACACAGCATGCAATAGTAATCATGGAGGTATGGCACTCACCATCATCGGGCTGATCCCTTGGGTGCTGTGGACCCTCACCCCGCCTGGCCTCCCTCTCCTCTTCATTGCACCGCAGCTCATGGGCCAGGCGCCATTCCTCCGGGCCTGTGGTGCAAACATGGAGAGAGGAACATCAGTACAATCCCATAGCAAAGCCCCCCTGCCCCCAGGTGTGCGCCTCCACCCAGCCAGACCCACCCACCACACACTGATAACACCATCACAGCCAACCCCGGACGGTCCCTCCCCCATGTGCTGGACACATACAACTGTGATACCCATATGGAAGATAAAAGTGTGTTGATGTAACACCTACCTGGCCGTGGCACCGTGCCCCTCCTGGCACGTCCCCTCAGGCGAGCTAGCTGCTCCGGCTCCCTCCGCCGCAGGTCCCCATACCTGTGTCGGCACTGCTCTGCACTTCTCCCCCGTCCAGTGGCCTCCTCCAGTGCAGTGGCCACCTCCTCCCACAGCTGGCTCCTGGACCTGTCCAGGGGTGCCACCCCAAACAGTGGCCCATGGTGTGGCTCCACTATGGCCACTAGGTTGGCCAGTTCTAATTGTGTCCACTGAGCAGCCCTACTGCGCGCCATTCTCTCTGCTCGGTCTGCAAACATGGCGCTCTGCAGCGTGGCTCCCCACATGCAGATGCTGCGAGGTACAGCGCTGCCATTCCCTGTCGCGCTGTCACCAAACAGCGCGATAGTGGTGCACCCATGCCTGATGCATGGCGCCTATGGGGCAAAGGTCGGGCACAGGGTCAAGGGTCTCTGGAGCATGGACACGCACAGCGCCATTGGAATCCATTGCGTGTAGCACAATTGGCTGCCTATGTGCTACCGTCAGTAGCGGCCTACCGTGCTGTTTTCCCAGTGCGTCTATGATGGCCCAGTGCCACAGTGCCATGTAGGTGAACATCGCTATAGCACCACTGGCACAATGGTGGTCGTGCGCTGCATTGCTTCCCATGCACAGCATGTCAGCAGCACGGCAGACGCCTGCGTCAGCAACCCGGGCATGCGCAGTGAGGTGTGTACTACGCATGTCACAGAACTGCACCACTGGCTCAGCACATTCAACATAATTGCGCAAAGGGCAACAGCGCGATATTTAGCCGTCATATGCAAAACAGCTAATCAGCCATGCAATGGTGCAGCACTGCAGTTTGCATCCACTTAAAGTTGCGCCTCACCTCATTTGCATAGATTGCGCTATAAAAGTGCGACATTGGGCTGCAGTGGCCATAGTCGGTTACTGCAGTCTATTGGTGAGTTGCATGCTGTTTGGGAGTGTGGACTGTGGATTTAGGGACATGCATGGGACTGCGCAGTCACAGGTAACAACTGCCATTCTTACAGGCTAAATAATGACCGAGCAAGTTGTGGGAGAGGAGGAACACAGTGGTGGGAGGAGAAGGAGGCCTAATTTCACCAAGGCCGAGACCGAAGCCCTGTTTGAGGCCTACCTGGATCAGGGCCGCTTCTCAGCGGATAGTAGGAACACCTCAAGCCCGTGCTGCTGCATGGGAGGAGGTGGCCGTGCTGTGAACCTGCATGGCAGCCACCAGTGCTCCATGCAGGAGTGCAAGAAGATGGGCACAGACAGGAGGAGGATAAAAGAGAAGGTGGCTGCCATCAGGGCAGCATGAGCTGCGACAGGCGGGGGACAGCCGGAGGTGGTACACCTGACCCCACAGGAGGACAGGATTGCTAGAAGCATGCAGCGTAGTGCCATTGATGGTGTTCTGGGTGGTGGCTTCCAGACGGGTGGTGGCCCATCACTGCATGGTAAGTCATGGTCTGTCTATGGGGGGGCAGGGTAGGTCACATGCAGTAATGCGACTTTGTTTTCCCTTACAGATTCTGAGTGTCTGCATGGGTCAGCGGTGGTGGGCCTGTCCACTGAGGACAGTCAGCTGGAGATGGAGGAGGGCCCGTCCACCTCCACAGGTATACGTGGCTCAGTGCGACAGTGGGCCCGCCTGGCTGTCCACACTGATGTTGTTGTAACAGGTGCGGAGGAAGCCCTGCCCGTGTCCCAGCGTGACAGCATCCATGGATGCCAGCATGCTGTGACACGGGCCGTGCCGAGTCCGTCACCGATGATGATGTCGCCAACGGCACGGGCAGTGACATGTGTGTGCCACAGGATGGGCACACATCAGGTAACATCACTGCCATGGCTGTGGGTGGTGCTGCCGTGGAGGCCTGCATGTCAGCACAGTCCCAGCCTGTGCCTGTCAGCACCAGTGGGGCAGCACTGGTGTTTGTTCAGGACAGTGGGACTGTTGCGGCCACTGCGGCGGCACCACTGAGCCCTGGGGAGCGGCAGCCTGAGGGGCAGCATCAGCGGTCGGCCAATGAGCTTGAGGGTACAGGTCCAGCGGCGGCATCTGTGCACCACCTGTGGACATGCCCAGACCTGGTCCTGGTGCGCAGCTCCCACCCTCAAGGGGTGCTGAGCATCAGGGCCGTGCACACTCTGAGGGACAGGATGCCGAGGAGGCAGATGACCTCTTGGACGAGCACACCCATCTACTGCAAGCATCAGTCCAGCAGCAGATGCGGCTTGCTGCAACGTAGGTGGATGCACTGCATGCGGCTCTGCAGCGGGCAGAGGAGCATTGCAGCAGAGACACCACTCTGATCCTGGCAGGGATGGACCGGTTGTTGGAGGATGTGACCACTACCATTGACAGGCATGCACAGGCATTCACTGCTGTCATGGCCACAATGGGCACACAGTCATGTGCCCATCCGTCGTGGACACCACGCAATGAACTGACCACCCCGCGTTCCCGGCATCATGCGACACCCTCCCTGTCAACACCGGGTTCAGCTGTGGGCATCCCGAGCACACCTGGTGCAGGCATGTTTGGTGTGCTGCAGACCCCTGCGTGAGCACGGTCGCGTTCATGAAGTGGAACCCCTGGGGAACCATCGGTGCCACCCCATGAGGCCAGTGGTCAGTCTGTCAGTGCTGGCGGGTCTCAGCGGGGCTGCCCACGCATCCGTGGTGGCCGGGACACTGTGTCGTGTGACTGACCTGTCTCCCAATGCAGCTACTGTCTGGTGCTGCCCTGTGTGCATTGTGTCTTTCAGTGGGCAGTGCACGGGTGGGTACCCGGCCCTGCACGCAGACACATAGTCCATCTGCACACCCTCCTGGCTGCTGTCCGCAGTTGTGTGTGCATGATGATGCCTGCATTGCACTGTACACCAATGTGCAATGGTGCTCAGCATCTGACACACGCACATGGACAGGCAGTGGGCGTGGTGGTCTGTGGACATGTGTGTGGTTAGGGGTGGCGTTCTGGGTCGGTGTGCCTCCTACCCTTTGTGCAAGTTTGGTGCGTTGTGTGTGTGTGTCCATCCGCATGGCATGTTAGACCTCACCCATCCCTGGTTGTGTGTGTGGTTCCATGCCCGGCCACTTCCTTGATGGCATGCACCCCTGGTGTGTGTCCATGCGTGGTTATGGGTTGTGCCTTGGCCACTGGTGGTTGCACATGGCCCCATGACTTACCTGGGTTGGCTGAAGTGCTCCTCCATGATGGTGTCCCGGTGCAGCTGTGCCAGCCGGAGCAGTCGGGGTTCCCGTCGGCCAAGGAGGGGCTGCCCGTCACCACCTTCCTCATCGTCCCCATCACTGTCCCCCTCTTTGACCTGTATGGCTATCCCACATTCGTTGGCCATGTTGTGCAGGATGCAACAGGCCAGGAATAGCCCGCAGGCCTTTGAGGGGCTGTACTGTAGAGCACCACTGGAGGTGTCCAGGCAATGGAAATGTGCCTTCAGCATTCTGAACACCCACTCGATGACATTACCTGTGGTGGCGTGTGCCTCATTGTAGCGTTGCTGCGATGGGGTCTTGGGCTGCCGGTAGGGTGTGAGCAGCCAGGGACGGAGTGGGTATCCACTGTCACCTGTGTGTAGAGGGTGGAGGTTAGTTTGGTGATCAGCATCAGCCTGCCCCGGGCCATGTAGGCCACTACCCATGTCACCTCTGACCATGCCCCCCAGGCCCTATGATTGTTCATGTGGTTTGCATACTCACCCACTAGGTGTCCAATGGGGATATCCACACTCTCGAATCTGTGGCACAGTGCTGACTGGTGCCAGATGAAGGCATCGTGTGCTCCCCCAGGGTGTGTGGCACAGACATTGATTATGCGCCCCCTGGCGTCGCACACCACCTGGCAGTTGATGCTGGCATAGCCCTTGCGATTGATGTATGTGGCCCCCTCGGGGCCAGGTGGTGTGTGGATGGCCACATGGGTGCAGTCTATTGCCCCTAGCATGCCAGGCATACGTGCTACACTGTGGAACTCCTGTATGTTTGCTGTGCACTCCACCAGTGTGCTGGGGAAATGGATGTACTCCGCAGCATGTGGCAGCAGTGCGCTGAGGAATTGGGTGAGGTGGCGTGACATGGCCGACTGGGTTATGCCTGTGGTGTCCCCAGTTGGTCTCTGGAAGGTACCCGTGGTGAGCAAGTACATGCAAGCTGTCACTTTGGTCTCCACTGACAGGGCATGGCTCCGTCGTGTGGGTGCCTGCATCACATCACTACACAGCTCACAGAGACACCTCAGAATTGCCCGATTCAGGTGGTACTGGCCCACAATCTCAGTATCACTGTACAGCTCGAAGCTGGTGCGGGCTCGGTACTGCCTGTTGGGGGCATACCGCCGACGGGCCCTTCCACGGCCATGCCCCCTGCTGCCCGCCTTCTCCTCCCCTCATAACAGCCTCCATCTGGAAGGTGGCACTGGCCATGTCCCTGGCTTGTGTTCACCCCCCAGCTGCTGTTACTGTAGTCCCCACTGTCCTCACTGCTACTTCCCCTGCACCGGGAACACCTGCCTGTGCTTGCCTCACTGCTGTGTGGTGTACCTCCCCCTTGTGCAATGTCTCCCCACACCTTCCCCTGTGGCTATTGTTTCCAGGTGCCCTTTCCTGCCTGGCCCTGTGTGTCCCTGCTGCCCAGTGTGTCCTGCTGTGTGTTGCTCTCATATGTGGCTTCCCTGTAGCGTTCTTGCACCTCTCACTTGCTCCCTTTTGTTTTGGCTCATTCCGCTGTGACAACTTCCCCGCTTGCTCCCCTATTGTGCATAGCAGGTTATTGGGATATCGCACTGTGCCATTTATGCATGGTTCCTCCCTTCAGTTGCGCATGCCTTCATTATCATTGCACTGTTGCTCAGCATGATTTGGGGTGCACAACTGCCTCCTGCTGAATATTGCAGAATGGCACATTTTTGGACTTGCACAGGCGCAACCCTATTGCGCATGGCTCAACTCTTTTGAATATCTGGGCCTTGGTTTGTTAAACTGTGAAAACATTGTGAATTTCCATCACTTTGGATAGTTCTACCAAATGTAAAGGAGGATTATGGATAGCAAACATTTGAATAGTGGGCAATTTCATACATTTTTAAAAACAGTATCTTATGCAGTTTCAGAAAATATATACTTTTTATATGATACCATGGTGTCCTAAACGCCGACAAGCCAGAGAAGCAATGCTATGCATTTTTCGCTGTGGGCCAACATTTTCCCACTTAAAATACAACATAGCACCCTATAGGTTTCAAGCCTATTTAAACCAAATATTTGTGGTAAAGGTACATAAATGTGGTATCATTGTAACCAGTACTTTCAGCAGAATCCACAAATTTGGTTTTTGTGTACCTCCATACTATTTTACATAGACATTTGGTTTGTTAAATTGTGAAAACTATGCGAATGTTCATCATTTTGCGTAGTTCGACCAAATGCAAAGGACAATTATGGGTAGCAAATATTTGGACAGCAGGCAATGTCATACATTTTTAGAAACAGTATGTTGTGCAGTTTCAGAAAATATATACTTTTTCTATGATATCATGGTGTCCTGAGTGTCTACAGGCCAAAGAATCAAAATACACATAGCACTCCATAGATTTTGAGCCTATTTCAGACAAATCTTTGTGGTGAAGGTACATAAATGTGGTATCATTATAACCAGTACTCTTAGTGGAATCCACAAATGTGGAGTTTGTGTACCTCCATCCAATTTGACACAGACAATTGGTTTGTTAAACTGTGAAAACTATGTGAATTTCCATCATTTTGCATAGAGCCACCAAATGCAAAGGAGGATTATGGGTAGCAAACATTTGGATAACGGGCAGTGTCATACATTTTTAGAAACAGTATGTTGTGCAGTTTCAGAAAATATTTACTTTTTCTATGATATCATGGTGCCCGGAGTGTCTACAGGCCAAAGGATAAATGTTGTGCATTTTTCACTGTGGGCATATATTTTTCCATTTAAAATACACATAGCACTCTATAGATTTTGAGCCTATTTCAGACAAATCTTTGTGGTGAAGGTACATAAATGTGGTATCATTATAACCAGTACTCTTAGTGGAACCCACAAATGTGGAGTTTGTGTACCTCCATCCAATTTGACATAGACAATTGGTTTGTTAAAGTGTGAACACTATGTGAATTTCCATCATTTTGCAAAGATCCACCAAATGCAAAGGAGGATTATGGGTAGCAAACATTTGGATAGCGGGCAGTGTCGTACATTTTTAAAAACAGTATCTTGTGCAGATTCATAAAA
Source organism: Neoceratodus forsteri (assembly GCA_016271365.2). Classification (NCBI taxonomy): domain Eukaryota; kingdom Metazoa; phylum Chordata; order Ceratodontiformes; family Ceratodontidae; genus Neoceratodus; species Neoceratodus forsteri. Next base: position 1,370,029,129 of record CM057449.1, read on the forward strand.
TATATACTTTTTCTATGGTGACAAGGTGTCTTGAATGTCTACAGGCCAGAGAAGCAATGCCAGGCATTTACTGTTATGGACAAAATATTTCCACTTTAAAATGCACTTAGCAACCTGTGCGTATAGGGCTTATTTCTGCTAGACTTCTTTGGTAAAGGTACATAAATTAGGTACCGATGTAACCAGTGCTCTCCACAGAATCCAAAAATGGGATGTTTATATACCTGCCTCTTATGTTACATTTGCATTTACTTTGTTAGAACATGAAAATTCTGTGAATTTAAATTATTTTTGATTATTGCAAGACATATAAAGAATAATAATGTGTAGTATATATTTGGGTAGTGGGCTATGCTACACATGGTTAAAAACAGTATTTTGTATAGTTTCAAAAAATATATACTTTTCCTAAAATAACATGATGTTCTTGGTCTCTACAAGCAAAAGAAACAATGATGTGCATTAAATTAGAATTTAAGGCACTTCAAGTAGAAATTAAATAGAGTACTACTGCTATAATATGTTTCTGCCTATAAAAAAGATTTTTGGAGAGTATATAGTACAGACACTGAGAAGTTCAGCACCATATAACTTTCCATAATTCTCAGTTAAATAATATGTTTTCTGGGATGTTTTCTGCAACATTTTTGAGTTAAAAATAGCATTTTGTTTACATTTCAGGCGGTGTTTCATGGCCACATGACCTGATATTGGCAAAACCTTACTACCTATAAAAAGCTCAGAGTCTGACAATAAAAAACTTCCATGGTTTCCCTACTTTTCCTTGAAGGGAATATAGTGATATTTTAATTTTATATAATATTGTGTAAAAATAACATAAATTGTCTGGCCCAGGAGTGTAAAATAACCCTGGCAGCGAAAGGGTTAATGAATAGTCAGGTGGTGGCCATCTGCAACTCAGATCACATTTTTCTTCCAGCCAATGTAATAAGTAATATCCATCTTAACTAGGTTTAAAACAAAACTTTTAATTCTTTGTAATTTGCAATCCCACCATGCAGCATTTTTCATTATAAACTGTTGCTCATTTACATATATTTAGTATATTAATCCAATGAAAATTGTGTATTAAATTGTTCATCAGTGCGTACTGTGTTTTAAAGCAGTTTACAGTTAAAAATCAATATCTAGAACAACTAGCATTGCCTTTTAAATCACTGTACTAATCTATGAGATTATGCTATCGGGTAGAAACATTTGATTGGGCAGCATAATTCTGATGTTACCGTACTGTCAGATTACGATACCGTAGTAAATCCTGAGTAGTAGCATGGCTTGATATTATAGCGACGGTCTGGATTGCCCAATAAGCTCCCCCCACCAATCATGATAAAGCAAAACTGAATTTAGACAATTTAGCGCAGATAAATTCACTAATTTCCAGTGTACTCCGGGTTTGTATTGCTATGTTTGATGATGTTTCTCAAATTATGAGATCCACAGTCCCAAACTCCGACATTTTGGATGTTAGTGCCCCACATTTACGTGACCAGAGCTTGACAGGCATAATTTGATGGGGAACGGAAACAAATGGACTTCCGTCTTCTGCCATTGTGTTGCTTCATTCATCATGTTTTTTTTTTCATACTGTGATTTTTGAGAAGATGTTTATCACCCGAAAGTTCTGCGATAATCCAGAATGTCATAAAACAATGAACTGTCACCCGCACAGTATCAGTTACAGGTGCTAGTTGACAGGGGTATAAGCACATAACGGTTGCACAACCCAAACCCAATGACGACAGAGAGGAGGCAGAATAGCTTTAGTGGGGAAAACATGCATAGAACTCTGGGAATTGGAGTGCAAACGGGTCTCAGACGGCATGCTGAGCGAGTAAACCGTGTTGCTAAAGAACTACGACCCCCATATCGCATGGGGTTACAACGCCCGCTACGCGCCCCTAGAAATAGAGGCTTGCCCCGCGCACCCTCCGCATTGGTGCATATTTGGCTTGGTAGACTGAAAGGTAAGTCTAAAATAAAATTGCTGGTCTGGAAGCTCCAGCTGTTATGTGCATTAGTTATCTAATGTTTATGAGAATCTTGTTGTAATGTTGAGCGGCTAAATTGTTAGCCTGCCTTTAATTTCTGTAGGGATAAAACACTGAGTGAGAACAACCCTGATTTAGCTTTCATCTTGAGAGAATTGCGACTGTCAACTGAACACGTCAGCTGCATTTTTTTGGTCTTTGTAGATGATTGTGCCATTACACTGACAGAGAATCCCTGACGCAGATCCAGTTAGTTGCCTCCTTGACTACTGTGTCTTGTGAACATTTTTTTGAGTGAACCATTAGCCATGGGTCCTGATGGAATTCTACAGCAGTACAAGCAGAAAGTGTCTGAATGTGTTGATTCAGCTGAGAAGAAGCTGTTTACACTGAGTAAGAAGATATGGAGCACGCCCGAGCTAGCCTTTCAGGAGCATGAGGCCCACAAGACTCTCACCCACTTCTTCAAAGAAGTCGAAGAAGGTTGGAGAGTACAGAGTCATTACAAGTTGGAAACTGCATTCCGAGCAGAATGGTGCCCCACTGGTGGTGCAGCACCTGGGCAAAATGTGGTGAACCTGGGGTTCTTGTGTGAATATGATGCTTTGCCGGAGATTGGGCATGCATGTGGGCATAATCTTATTGCAGAGGTTGGTGCTGCAGCAGCACTGGCACTGAAGGGGAGCCCTTGAGTGCCTGCCTGATCCACCTGTTGGAGTAAAGGTAAGCTATCATCTGAGAAATGTGTGGTATGTACCTGTTTCCCTTTTGGTAGACTGCATTTATAGGTGGACAAAGATATGTCTTCCTTAAGGGTATGAGTGAAATCAAGACCGCTGGACCGGTCTAGAGAGTCAGAATTGTAATGGCTGGTCCATCCAAAACAGCTGGACGAGGAGCAGCTTGTGCGGTCTGGCTGTTCCGGCTGTACCAGTTGGTCTGTTTTTTTAACATTTTAGTCCATCTATTTCAGCTGGCCAGGATTTTGTGTAGAGTGATGGGAAATCCAAACCACCGGACTGGGACTAGATCAAAACTGTAAAAGGTTCGGTCTATTTCTGGTGGTTTGGATTTCAAACATACACTCACCTTGATGAAATCCTGACCAGCTGGAATGGAGGATGGACAAAAGCAGTAAAATCCAGACAAACTGGTCTGGCTGGAACAAGGGACCATGCAGTTTGTGCTTGGCTTGTTTGCAGACCACACCAAGGTCTTTGGAAGGGTGGATACAATGATCCCACACTAGGCTGGGGAGGTGGTAGGGACTATGGCAGCTTGGGTTCAATGCAAAGAAGTGCAAGGTCATGCACATTGGAGGTAGGAACCCGAGAATGGAGTGCAGCTTGGGGGAGCATCTTGGTAACTAAGTCAGAGGAAGAAAAAGGCTTGAGGTTGACTGTCACTAATGACTTGAATCATTCCTCACACTGTAGGAAGGTGGCAAAAGCCAATAAAATGCTGGGATGCATTGCCAGGGGACTCACTAGCAGGTGGAAGGAGGTCATATTGGCACTATACTGATCATTAGTGCGGCTGCACCTGGAGTATAGCAGGGAGTACTGGCGACCCTGCCTGAAAAGGACCTTAACTTGTTAGAGGCCATCTCGAGACAGGCAACACAAATGGTACAGGGTCAGCAGGGCATGACGTACGAGGAGAGACTTGAGAACTTCAACATGTACTCCCTGGAAGAGAGGAGGGAAAGGGGGGACATGATTGAGACCTTTAAGTACCTAAAGGGCATCAATAAGCTGAACACAGAGAGCCTCCTTAAGTCTCAGTGGAAGCAAAGCCAAGAGAGGGCATTACCTTTAACTAGCGGGGGATAGGTTCAAGAGAGAGTGATTAGGAGGCATTTCTTCACAAAGAGTGGTTACGAACTTCCTGAGGAAGTGGCCTCTCTTCAAAGACGGATGGATTCAAAAGAGGGTGGGATAGGGTAATGGGAAGGTCAAGGGTGGGCAGGAATGGGGAGGCATTAGTCAGGGTGGTGTAGTCCATAGTAGCCACTGTGAACTTTGCAACATGAGCAGACTTGATAGACTACTAGGACTTCTGCTGGCAGTGTTTGTATGGTCTTATGGTTCAGCTGGACAAGCCAGTCCAGCTTTTACCATTTTGGTACAAACCGGATCCGGTGGTCCAGATTTTACCAAGTCCTCTACCATAACAGTTATCGTGCGTGCACACTGAAAATGCAAAATTAAAGTGAGAATTGATGTTTTAACACCTTCAGGAATTATCTGTACAGAAAAAAATAAGCATAGTCCGTGCTTACTAACGCATCATACCTAAGTTTACTTTTCTCTTTATAAATCATTATTACCAATGAATACCTTATGTAAAGACCTTAAATATATTTTCTGCTGTCATAATTAAAATGTTTTATTTCCTGAGGACACTCTAGTTGTTGCACACTTTGTTTCTTGGTGTTGTATGCACTTGCTGTTCCCCATGAGATATATACATAAATGTATGAAACAGGTGTGAAAATTTTCTGCAAATATAAACATGTTATTTTTGAAGATAAATTAAGTTGGTCACTGTGCATTTTCAGAAATTTTACTCACTTTTGAACACTGAACATGGCCAGAAATTTATTCTCACGTGTGAGATCCTGTTTATTTTTGTTTGAACCTTGGTTGCCCAACAGTAGTACTGTATGTTGATCTTATGCTGAGTCGTTGAACAGAAGTGCAGTTTAAATTTTGTATTTTTGTTCCTTTGTAACTTCTTACTTTTACAGTGGCCAAAAAAACAAACCCTAAATACCTTTTATATAAATTGAACATGACACAGGCTTACTTAAGATATCTTTTGTAACTTCATATAAGGGTATTGGTTTATTACTATCGCACTCATGGCTTCACCACTCTTGAGATTGCAACAGACTTGTACACTCTGAGGAAGATAAAAATAATATCTCAAGTCAGGCCATATCATATTCATATATATATATATATATATGTATATATATATATGTATATCTGTGCACACAACAGGAGTGGGAGCAAACATGACAAGATAAAAGTGATATCTTGTCTGAGGGCAGCGGTTATCACAATATAGCAAAAATAAGTTGTTACCATTGTCACAGTGGATATACTAAAAGGTTAGTATCATCACAATGGAATAGTGAATTAATGGGAATAAAACTTTAACAATGCTGATGACATCGCAGTTGCCCATTGCTGTGCATAATCCAGAAGTTGACAAGGAGAAACAGTAAACTCTTCAAATAGACAGCAGATTTAAAAGCTATACTAGTCTACTGATGCTGTATAAATCAAATACACAGCGGTCTGTGTATTTATTAACAACTGTTTAGGCATCTTCAGAATTGATAAGCAGCATACCATGCTAAACTGCCAATCTGTTTGTTTTCCCCAAATTGCCAGAGAAGCATGATGTGGGAATGTGTTGTCACACTCTTAGCCATCAACTATGCAGAGCCATTAGAAACACGTGCCATGAAAAGACCTTAGTAAATGCTGTTATTCTACTATATAACTGATTATACAGTATATGTTTCTAACGAGTTTTCATTTTTTTGTAGAGTGTCATTATACATAGGTATGACATCACAGTTCCCATTATAAACAGTTGTGACATCATAACCATATATAGTATAATGACATTTTTGGAACATTGAAAATAAGTCTGCTCAGGTAGTTTCTTTTGTCCACCCCATCGCTCCTGCCTCTACTCCGACTCAACAAGGGCTCCACGACATGTTCTGGTTTGTAACTGTGATTTTGTAACAGTTTTTTTTTGGTTTTAAACATTGATAACACATAAAAACCTAGACAGTGATGGCAGAAAAAGACTAGCGGTCCATCCAGTCTGTCCAAGTTCCCTCTAATCCCTGGAACCTACTGCTCCTCCAGGGTACTAACCCTCTCTGTCATCTTGCTGTTCACCTCCCTGGTCCTGTCGCCTCCCAGTAACCAGTATTCCTTTCATTATGTTCCAGCCCTGCCTGAATCCACTGACTGTTTTCACACCCACCACCTCAGCCAACAGACTGTTCCAAGGTTCCACCACCCTTTCCGTAAAGTAGTACTTTCTCACATTGCTCCTGAACCTACCTCCTGTTAATTTCCATTTGTATCTATGTGACTGGGAATTGGTATTCAGGCTAAATTGTTCCCTGCAGTTCACTTTGTTGATTCCTTTAAAGAAATTGAAGGTCTCTATCATATCTCTCCTCTCCTTCTGGTCTGCAGTGAGTACATATTTAGTGCCTTGAAGTGCTCCTCATAGGATCTGCCCTGCTGGCCCTGAATCAGTTTTGTTACTCTGAGCCACACTGTCTCCAATCTATCCTTATCTTTTCTGAGGTGAGGACCCCAGAACTGGGTGCAGTACTCTAGATGAGGCCTCACCAGGGATTTGTAGAGGGGAAGTAGTACCTCCTTTCTTCTGCTATCAGTACCCTTCCCGATACCTCTCAACATCCTGTTAGCCTTGCTATAAGCCTTGTTGCACTGACTCGATTGCTTAAATGCATATCTCTCAACTGCTGTGAATCTGGTATAGTGCTATGATTTTTACACTGAAATTTGCCCTTGCTCCGCAAAGGTTTACTGCTGCTGCAGAAACACCCAATTAGGGCTTTTAACATTAAAGGAATTTTGTTTATTACCTGGTGCCCTAGACTTTTAATGAAAAAGATCCGCTCGCTCCATAATGGTGACAGAGCCCGAGGCGGACATCTCGCGCACCTTGTGTGACTTCCGCCGTGAAGGTTATGCTAATGAGGGCTACCAACATCTGCCATTTGTTGGTAGCCTTCATTAGCATAACGTTAGTGAAAATGACCTGAGGTGCGCAGATGTCCACCAGGGCTCTGTCGCCATTATGGAGTGGCCGGATCTTTCCATAACACCAACACGGTGATAAAAAAAAAAAATAAAATAATAAAATTCCTTTTAATGTTAAAAGCCCTAATTGGGCATTTCTGCAGCTGCTGCTGCACTTAGGGACTCAATAGGAGTTTCCCTTTAATAATGTTAGAGCTATTGCTGGACACAAAAACTATTAAATCACTGAATTAACTTGATAGAAACATTCATTAGCACTAAATATATGGGGCCCACTATGTGTAGATATATTATTCTTTAAAATAAGAAAGTGCTACACATTCTGCCAATTTGCTCTGAATTTTGAAGGCCAGTACTATTAGATTTTATGCTGAGAAGTTGAGAGGTATGCTTTAAATCAGTTGCTAATGATAACTCCAAGACCCCGTTCCTTATCTGCAGTGCTAAGTCTCTCTCCTCCCATCCAGTACTCTGTCTTGGGGTTCTTTTTCTCTAGGTGCATTACCTTGCACTTTTTAGCATTGAATTTTAACTGTCAGACCTCTGACCACCCCTCTAGCTTTTGTAGGTCTCTCTGCATTTCCCTTATTCCCTCATCACTATCCACCCTCCCACATAGTTGTGTCAACTGCGAAGAGAATAACAAATAAACAAGATAAGATAAACAGATTGAGAGATAAGAAGTTATTATATAAAATAACATGGGGGAGGGGCTTTTTCAATTCATTATTTGTACACCCAAGCTTCGCTCTTGTGGTTGATGACATCATCACGGTCCTTGGGTATACAACATAGAAACATAAAAATATTGGCAGATAGATGGCCTTTTGGCCCATCTTGTCTGCCCATTGTAAACATAGCTTATTGTACATGGCCTCCATACATTATTAAGGGGATACACGATGTCCCGGCATGTGTATCTGTATCAGAACGAGTGGACAGTAATCTCGGCTCATGAGTAGCGGAGTGTAGTGGAGCCACGAGTGAGGGTTTCCGAAGTCACTGTCCATGAGTTGTGATGCATAGTGTATCAGACGCCAGGACATCACATGTCCCATTTATACAATGGGGCATGTTTTTTTCCCCCATGAGTTTTTCTTTTTGTTTAGCGCTGTGAGAGGACCAAGTTGTGGGGGGGGGATGGTGTGTACACTGTGATAAATGGTGATGGCGTGTACACTGTGTGTATATTTGCCTGATATCTTCATGGTGTACATGTTGTCTTCCGTTTATCACAGGGGGATGGAGATATGCAAATTTATCGTACCGTGTATCAGCTCACCTCTATTGTATAATATATATATAATTATCTGTTAGGTATGATGTAACCTAGAACCAGTATAAGTAAATTTCCATTACACACTGTTACTTATGTACATGTGTAAAATAGAATACCTTGAGCACCACCTCAGATGCTTTGAGGTGTGTGGTTGGTTGGTTGTGCTTCACTGCAAAAGGAAACATGAATCTGGTAATTAAATAAAATATGGGCAATAGCAAAACTGGCGAGCTTTGATTATGCATACAAATATGAGGCTGCCAAACTCTGCTATACACACCTGTGTATACCGGGTTCACGTGACCCAAAACTGTCCATCACAAACAACTGAGCTGTGTGTTTTACTATTCTTAAGCGGTTTCTCTCACAGATTGTTTTCAGCTGTCTTGCGCTGTCTTGAATACCACTACCTTTTCACTGGTTAAGTCTGTTAGACAAAAGATAGTACACCACAACCATGCTACCTAATGCTGCCAGTGTGTGCTGTCTCTGTTACATTTGACCTTCAATAAACTTCGGTCTGTGCAATTTTATTTATTTTTTTAACATTTGGGGAGGTGGGCAATGCAGATTTTTACGCACCCTTGGTGTGGGATGCTGGATAAACCTCTTAAGGTTTGTTCTCTGGAGTTAGTTACACACATCTGCCATGCATTATTCTATGTTTTGTACCTGGCAACCTTATCTGAAACTAAACAGATGATGGTTTGTATTTTTTCTTGAGCCTCCACATATGTGAGACTCCAGCAACTGAATGCCTGTGGTCCTCTGACCTCTGGGTGGTGCTATTGACAGCTTTGGATACTATGGATTTGTTAAGAAAATAAATAGCTCCAGGACAGTGGTTCACAAAATAGGCCACAGTGGCCTCATGTGGCCACAATAAAAATTTTGTGTGGCCACAGAGGTCTTTTTTTTTTTATATTTTTTCCCATTCCCACAGATGCCATATTCTACCTTCTATCATCTGGCTGCTCCTGCTGCCACTTTCTCCCATCAGTACACTGCTCTGGAGCAGATCCAGACTACAGAGAGATGGCTGATACCCTGTGGACTTTCCCTTCTGTGGTAGGACTCTATGTCACTCCCTGGCTAGCTGGCCCAGGAACATTTCTCTATTGTTAGCAGGGTTAGAGGGAAGGGGTGCGTAGAGTCAGGCTCCTGGGTGCTGGGGTGGGGAGGGGGCCGGCTGTCATAGCGGCTGCCAAGGAAGATTTTGTTTTCCTTTTTTTTCCAACCCATTCCTTTCCACTCACTGAGGCATAACATTGTGCCAGCATACTCCTACAGGGGATGGAGGCTGCATCACCTGTGACATCAAGACTCCCCATATGGCTGGCCCAGTGGCGCTGAGGATTGAGGCACTGGAATCAACACCTTGCACCGTGCTGGCGACACAGGTTTGGGAGCGAGCTCGGGTTGCTGGAGGTTGGCCGGGGAGGAGAGGCTTGAGCGTCTGATGACAGCTCTCCTCTCCCGGGGGAGGGTGGGTTGTGAATCCCTGGTGTCAGCAACGCCCAACAGAGGTTGGGTGTGCTGCAACTTGGGGACCATGTCAAAATGGGGGGAGGTGTTTGCAGATGTACTGCAGGCGGGTGCGGGAGTGTGCCCTTCTCGCACTGGACATCATTGCACGTCCGTGCCTTTGAGTGGGGGGTTATGCTCACCAGCAAGGAAATACCCTGCATTGCTCGAGTAGACGATAATGCCTGGCCTCCATGCCAACCGCTGGATCCCACCCACCTGGTCTCCTGATTCTCTCTGCCTCTTGCCTTGCTGGGGGGTACAAGCCAGGGGGTTCACTGCAAGGTAAGTGTGAGGGTCCGGAGTACCACTGGGGAGACTTAGGATGGGGGGATCTCAGGTGGGCAAGAACAAGCCAGGACGTCTGAGGGAGTCTTGGTGGTGTAGCGATCGGAGGGAAAAATAAGTTGGGGGGTGGGGAGGCTCCCCATAGTCCACAGGAGGTGCTCCATGAATGTGTGGCTGCATCCCTCCCTCCCTCCTGGAATTGAGCTGCCTCTATAGCACAGTAAGAACCCCAGCAAACTAAGGAGTAAGAGTCGAGTCACGCTGCAAATGCAGGTCTGGCCTCCAGGCGCCACAGAGATGCTTAAAGCCCTTAATAAAACTATGCGGGAAACTAACAGTTGTGCACCTTAAAACAACAGAGGAAGTAAATTTCAAGGGAAGAAACAACAGGATCTTGATATATTGTATAGTGTGTGAAAAAAGGTGTGTTGTGTTGTGTTTGAGGGAACAGTACTGGTTTAAAGTTCTGTAACATGTAGTAGTTAAAGTTCTGTAACACATAATAGCAATTGAGCGAGAGAGAGAGAGGGACTGACTCCAGCAGCTGAACACCTGTAGTCCTCCGATATCTGGGTATTTTTGTTTACTAGTTTGGACTCTGCTTCCCTGTTGGGAGAATCACTTGTTCTAGTCTACTGGTTGTTTTGTCTCGTAACCCATGATATTTAAGTGCTTAATTGCCATAGATTCCTGAACTCCTGAGGCGTGAAACACAAACAAAAGCAGTAATAGGGCAGCATACAGTACTTTGTGTCCTATCACTGCTTTTTTTTTGTGCTCCAAACCTGATTTTCAGTCCCTTGCAACTAAGATCTGTAATAAGGGAACAAAATAGACACTCTAGTAGCTGAACACCTATGGTAGTCCTACCTCTGGGCATTATTGTTGACAGATTTAGAGTCTGTGGGCATGTCAAGAGAACAAATGGTTTTAGTGTACCAGTTGTTTGTCTTGTAGCACACAGCAAATAGTTAAGTGCTTAATTGCTATAGATTTCAGAACTGTGCCAGTCTAAAGGTCTGTGATACATACTATATAGTAAGTAAACAAGATAATAAAGCAAGCATAGACCAGTGCACTGGTGTGTCGACAGCAATCGCTGCACCCCCTGGGAGACCAAGATTCATGTGTAGACTCAGGTGAATGTGTTGTGGAGAGTAAGTGCTTGGGTTCTAGGATGGGGCCAGCTGGAATAGTACATAGTGTAACCCCTAGGTGGCACTATCCGAAGGGCTACTACCCCTGCCTGCTTGGCTAGTAGCAGGTTAAGGGGCCTGAGCTGAAACGGGTGCCTCCACCTGGAGGTCAGGGTTAGTAGTGGTCAAGCTGACCTGGGCACAGCCCTCCGGGCACTGTAACCCCCCTCTTTCCTTACTAGTGGCTGGAACAATACACAATAATCACTTTCACAATACCCCGATACACCACACAGGTACCCACACTGTTTGCACTTACCACCAGAGCTTTCCTCTGGCCTGGCCCTGGGGACTCCCTGTAAAACAAGGTTATACACAGCAAATAACAGCAGTACAGTACTCTTTCACAAACTTGAACCACAGTCAGGGTAAATGCAACAAAGAGTTAGATCTGATTTATTTAAGGGACTTGAACAAGGTAGGGGCGTAATCAGGTTAATTTGCTTAAAGACTCTATCAATCAAACAGTTATGCATGCACTTCAGGGTCCATAAACATTCACACACTCTGGGTACCCAGATGGAGAATGGTGGGCTAGCCAGGAACGTTGCAGCTGGTTGGGACCCTGTGATGGAAAAAAACAACATGCACAACACACACTATTTGTAATCTGGAGCCGGAGGGCTCAGTTCGTGAAAAGAAAACAACAAGACAATCAGATGACACACTTTTAGATTAGGCTGTTGTTGCAGGGAGCTACCCTGATGATTACTCATGATACCCAAGACTGGACACAGGCTGGACAAAAATCGAGACAGCAGGTGGTTTATCTGGAGTGCCAGGAGAAGCAGGGCCCACACGATTCACGGAGGCATCATTCCTGTTCAAGCATGGAGCAGGGGGCTGATCCCCAGGCAGGTCTCTTGTCGGTGGCTTTCTCTGTGCACTGGGGTAGTCTGGCAGGGCCAGCGTGGCATGGCCCAGGCTGAATGGAGATGAATGTGGATTCAGGCCGATTAGACTGGATAAAGCTTCCAGCAAGCAGAACACAGTTCACACAGTGGGGAACCAAATCATGACCCACTTTCAATACACAGCACATTTACATGTAAAGGATTCTACAGTACCAGCAAGCAGAACACAGTTCACACAGTGGGGAACCAAATCACGACCCACTTTCAATACACAGCACATTTACATGTAAGGAAATTCTACTGTACCAGGCAAACCGCTCTCTGGTCACGATCTCAAAGTCTCTGCACAAACTGGGGATTCAAAAGCAGCTGGAAATCCTGACAGACTGATTGCATTCAGCAAAATCTTCGGTCTTCTTCAGGTAAAAGCCTGGTCACAGTCCAGTGGCTTAAATAGTCCTCACAACTCTGATTCAGTCTGAATAAACTCTATGTTCCCTCTCAGGGACAGCAGGCAGACAGGCAGGCCAAAACTCAGCCCTTTCACACTTCTCCCATGCAAAACTACACAGAACTGCTGCTCAAAATCACTTGACCTGTTACTTTTTCACTTCTCAGCTCAAAACTGAAACTAGCTGAAGCAGCCTGGGAAATTCCCCAAGACCCAAAAGGTTCGATTGGCTGATCCTCCTGTCAGTCACAACAGAGTATCCCCCTTCAGGTACAAAAAGCCCAAAACTACAATTCCTACAGATTTTGACTCCAGACAGCTCCTGTAGTCTGGCTCCATTTTAGGTCCCACCAGTACTGATTGGTCCAACTTGCAGTCCAGGACTAAGATAGTGGAGATGCACAAAACAGTCCTTGCTGCAAAGAAGGCAGGTTAGACAAACTACATTATCATTATCACTCTAAATGATTTTCAGCAAATAGTTACATCTTTCAACAGAGCTCCCTCTCAGATTACTTATGACTGCAATTCAGGCAGCTCTTAAAGAGACAGTACACAGAGGCTATACAGGCACTCTTTGACAATCGCATTTAAACTGCTATAACGTAGGACACCAGCCTGGCGGTGAGCATTTAGCACAAACTTATTACTTTACTATACATATTCCCTACACTTCATGATACTATATCCATTTTGACAACACATTGTGCATATTTCACGCAGGTAAATTGAACATTACTATACTGAATCAGGTAATGACTTCTTGTACCTTAAACAATGCAAGAGGGGGCCCTTCCCTATCAGCTAACTTGGGGCTAGAGGGGGCAGGGGCACCATGGTGAGAGGGAAAGACAAGTAACCTGGAATTGGCTGTCAAGCTCAATTTGGGCAGTGAGCTTGGTGAGGCATAAACACCTTTGTGCACCACATTGAGAGGCAAATCCACTGGCCTCCCGGGAGAATCATAACTGAGGCGTACTACTGGCTTGACAGCTCGGCCAGTCTTTCTGAGGGGGACAACTACAGTCTCTGTACTCTCAGCACTGGTCTGGGGACTCTCGTCACTTGTGAGGTGTGCCTCTGCCTCGGTGGGAACGTCCAAACTTGGGGCACTGTCGGCTCCTTGCTCTGCAGGCTCTGTTTCTATAACACTTGATTCATTGTGCGAAGGCTCAGGCACAATCAAACTTTGAGGCACTGAAGGGGGTTGTCAGCACTCTCATAGTGTTCTTCAAGTTCTGGTATGTCACCAGAAACACTCAAACCCTCAGCCCCTTCTTCAGGCAAATCATACAGTTCCACAATACACAGAGACTCAACATCTTCAGACATGATACTTTGCACTTCACTTTCTGGGAGCATTGGCTCCGAGGACGAAGCTTGGGGGGTAAGGCAGTCCAGAAGGCCCAGCTTCATCCCTACAATTTATCAGGGGGTTACCTCGAAACAGCTGGGCAATAGGCATGGTCATATTCACTTTCGTCAGAAGTGGACTGACAGTCACTGTCATTCTGGGCCTGCTGCAGAGGAAACCTTAACTCTGTGACCACTGGGGTAGGTTGACTCTGTCTCTTTCTTGCAGCAACACGAGTCACCGGCCCAGGGGGCTCAATTTCTGGGGGTTCAGCCTCAATCATGACTTGGCCGATAAGTAGCAAGTGGTTACGGTGCATGGTCTTGACAGCTTTGGAGTTGTTCTCTGGGTGCACCTTTACACAGGTAAATCATCCAACTTTCCAACTACTACATGGGGAAGATGGTGCCACCGATCAGCAATTTTGTGTTTACCATGCAGTCCCAAATTGAGTAACAACACACGGTCTCCAGGTCGAAGCTCTTGAACCTTTACTTTTTTATGATGTCTCTCTTTGTTGGCTAGATTTCTCTTGGTGGCCATTGTCTGGGCCAGTTGATAGGCATGGTTCAATTGAATTTTCAGTTTTTGTACATATTGCAAGTAGTTTTCGTCTCGGACCCCATCTGTAGAGACCCCAAAACAGACATCAACTAGCAGCCGGGCCTCTCTCCCGAACATAAGGCAGTAGGGGGAGAACCCAGTAGCATCATTTTTCATGCAATTGTATGCGTGTACCAAGATGCTAATCTGCTGGCTCCATTTATGCTTGTCTTTTGGGTGGAGGGTGCCCAGCATGTCTAGAAGGGTGCAGTTAAAATGTTCTGGATAGTGTCTCCCTGCAGGTGATGGGGGGGGGGGTTCTTGACTTTCACAACCCCATAGAGAGAGCATTTCTTTGATTAGCTGACTCTCAAAGTCTCTGCCTTGATCAGAATGAATCCACTGGGGGGCACCATAGTGGACGAAGACATTATCCACTAGCACCTTGGCCACGGTAGATGCCTTTTGATCTTTGGTGGGAAAAGCTTGTGCATACCGTGTGAAATGATCCGTAACCACTAACACATTGCCAATGTTCCGCTGATCACGTTCGAAACACAAGAATTCTATGCAGACTAGTTTCATGGGGGCGCTGGTAGTAATATTAACAAGGGGGGCAGCCCTCTGAGGTAGGGCTTTTCTTTACAGCAGCGACTACAAGTCTTTACATGGTGCTCAACATCGGCCACCATTTTGGGCCAGTAGAAGCGAGATCATACCAGGTCAAGGGTTCTGTCAATACTGAGGTACCCCATGTGATTGTGGAGGAACCTCAGTGCCAAATCTTTAAAGGCCGTGAGCAGGACCAATTGTTGCTTGTCTAATTTGCCACTACGATCTACTGTCTCTCTATACAACAACTGATTGAGCAACTTCAATCTGGGGCCTTCTTTAAACAATAAAGCAGTTCGCAAGTCAGTGGAACGTAACTTAGAAACATCTTTCCCCGTACGCAGGGCACCAAGTGCTGTATGAATCATAGGATCTTGGGATTGAGCCCACTGAATGCTGTCATTGTCAAATTGAGGTAGTGCACTGATATCTAGAGCAGAGAAGTGGCAATAAGCAGCTGGTATGCAGGTGTCAGAAGGGCCCAAGCAATCTACTAAACAGTCCACTGTGTCCGCAGACATCTGTTCATCTCTATCAAACTTTTGGCACAATGCTCGAATGTCAGGTTCAGACAGCCTGATCCAATCACTGTTGGAAGTGGGCCTTCATGATAGGGCGTTAGCATCAATATAGTTCAGGCCTGGTTTGTATTCGACAGCATAATCATAGGTTGATAATTCAGAAAGCCACTGGTGCCCAGTGGCGTCTAACTTAGCTGAAGTCTGTACATAGATCAATGGGTTATTGCCAGTCTTCACCAATATCTTTGCCCCATAGAGGTATTCATGAAACTGGTCAATGATGGCCCATTTTAGCACAAGAAACTCCAACTTATGCACAGGGTAGTTTCGTTCGGACGAGGTCAAGCTCCTACTGGCGAAAGCTACTGGTCTCAGGCCATCCTCATGGTCTTGATACAGCACCACTCCTAGGCCCTGCAGACTAGTGTCTCTATGCAGCACATAGGGTTTGGTGGGGTCAGCATAGGCGAGGATGGGGGTGTGGGTGAGCTGGTATATGATCTCATGGAAGGCTGCTTCACAGTTGGGCATCCAGCGGGGCCCGAAGAGTTCACCTGGGTGGAAGTATACTTTTTCTGGTTCTTTAATGACCCCTTTTTTGTATTTTCGATTGGTAGGAGGGTAACCCTGGGTAAGGTTCAAGAGTGGGCGAATCACCTTGGAATAGTCTTTTATGAACCTGCGGTAGTAGCCACAGAACCCCAGGAAATGTTATAGTTCTTTCAGATTATGGGGCTGGGGCCAAGTAGTCAGTGCTTCAACCTTACTGGGATCATTCTCTATCCCTTTTGTAGGTACTATGTGCCCCACATACTTCACGGAGGTTTGGAAAAACTGGCACTTGTTAATGGACAGTTTGAGGCCGAAGTCTTTCAGTCTGTCTAGGACTTTAAACAGTCAGTTCTCATGCTCCTCTAAGGTGCTCCCAAACACAATGACATTGTCCAAG
The DNA here is from genome assembly GCA_016271365.2 of Neoceratodus forsteri. Lineage (NCBI taxonomy): Eukaryota > Metazoa > Chordata > Ceratodontiformes > Ceratodontidae > Neoceratodus > Neoceratodus forsteri. The sequence goes on from CM057449.1 coordinate 1,370,045,538, forward strand.
TACACCAGGCATTCCAGCAAATTCATATCTCCCACCACACGTTCCATCGGTCACTGAAAGGCGGCCGGGGTGCCTGATATCCCCTGTGGCATCCTCAGAAACTCATAAAACCACAATGGACAGATGAAGGCTGTTTCCTCACAGTCTTCCGGGGCCATTGGGATCTGGTAGTATCCACTGCGAAGATCCAACACCGAGAACCATTTGCTCCCATTCAGGCAGTCCAGGGCATCTTGTATACGAGGCATAGTGTATTGGTCTGGGATGGTCAGCCGGTTCAGGGTTCGATAATCAACACACATCCTCGCAGACCCATTCTTCTTATGCACAACCACAATGGGAGAGGCGTATGGGCTCCTGGATTCTTGTATCATGCCAGCAGCGAGCATTTCCTGCAGGTGTCTTCTCACATCATCTGTGTCTGCTGGGGCTAGGCATCGGGACCTCTCTCGAAATGTCCGTTCATTCTGCAGGTGTATGTGATGCTCTCACCCTGGACACATCCTACATCCCATTCCTTCAATGAAAACACTTGGTATCTCTGGGCAAGTCTCTTGCTAATTCTAGCCTTCCATTCAGCTGGCAACGGGGAGTCACCAATGTCAAACAAGTCTGGGGTCACTCTCTACTGCTCACCAGTGTGCTTGTTCCTGGGCAATACTGCAGTGTCTGCACAGTGTACCGTAGCTAGGGTGCACGCTCTGTTCGCCCAGATCTTACGATCTGACACATTGTGAATCTGGACCATCACTCGTCGTGCATAGGCATGGGCACGAGCAGGCAAGATGCTGGGCTTGACCAATAATCCTTCTGGCAATTTTCCATTGCCTTGTGCATCCAACATCAGTATTTTGTTCTTGACATCTTTTGGGAGGCGGACCTCCCTTGAATGGTACTCTGGGCGTTAGGGGCCAGTACCATTGAATCGGGATCCTTCTTCCACACGCTCCCCACCAGTTCATCCTGGTCTGCTTCCTCGGGTTTCTGTTGTAAATCATAGGCCCTCTTGATCAGAGCTGGAATTCTCAGGGCCCTCCTAGTCCGTCACCCTTGTTTCTCATGACAGAGATGCACCAGTCTCTCAAACATATGGGCGTTTGTCCCAGTTAACAGGGGGACCCCATCATACAGTCCGGTGGGGGGGACACACTAGGGCCAATGTCTCTACTCACTCCTCTACACCCGTTGAAAGTTGCAGGAAAAGACAACTAGAGGCAGACATATCCTAGGTAGGGATAAGACTTGTCACTCAGGCACCACACATGTAGGCTTTCCAGGGATTGCAAAGGCACATCAGATAAGTGTTTGTCATACCAGTCCTGGAATACAATGGTCGCTTGCGACTCACTGTCAAGCACAGCCCGAGTAAGAATACCATTCACAGTCACCACAGTCTCCATTGAAGGGCCCACTATTTTGGACCAGTCTGGAGAGGCAGTAATAGAGGCCTGGACAGACAATTTAGCCACAAAGAAATTTGAGTTAGGGTTTCTCGAACCCTCACTGTAGTCATTTCAGGCACCCCTTGGCCATTGATTTGCTCTTCAGAGCTCCCCTTGGAGTCTTTACTACACTTTCTAAGTCCTTCTGAGACCGGCATTCTCTTTTCATATGGCCATCCTTTCCACAGTTGTGACAAATGATAGACTCCTGGGTCATCCTGGGAGAGAACATCGTATCAGGAACTGAAGCAGTAGTAAGAGATTGGGGTATAGTATCTGCTTGCAGCAGTGAGAGTGGTGCAATGTGTCTTAACAGTTCCTTTAGAGTGGCAGTCAATCCGGTGATCTCAGCCTTGGAGCCACCCTCGGTAGCGGATGCCTGAGGGTGCACCCCAACCCCCATGGCAGTCACATCCTGAAAGGGACCAGAATCTTGTTCCATGGGGGAAACCCTTGCAGTGGCACCAATCTTCAACTCTCGGACTTCCTTTAGTAGCTTGTGTTTCCAATGCTGGGCCCAGGCGGGAAGTCCTTTGCATTCCCAGAGTGCTCGTAAATGCCGACTTTTGCCCCTGAGCCTCACTTGGCTGATCACTCTCGGTCACTTGCGCAGCAGCAGCAGATATGGGAGCAATTCCCCCACAGGGTCACCTTTGCTCAACCCCCCGAATTTCTTTCATTAGTTCATCATAGGAGGGGGCGATTCCAGTCAGGTGGCAAGGTACAACTGAAGCAGCAACAATTCTGAAAATGGAGCAGGCTTAAGGATCCGGTTCAGCCTAGTTCGATCTAATTCATTTGACGGCAAACTACCCTTTCTGAGGCACTCTTGTAGCAGCTTTTCAAGCCAAGGTACATACACAGACAATGGCTCCTCTGGGTACTGCTGAGCATTACTTACTCTCCACCACAGATCCTCATCTGAATCCGGGCTCCCATACACATTTTCCAATGCATCAAGATAGTCCTATGCAGTTGCTTCGGGGTTATTGGCCCGCTTGGCACTGATGGTAGCCAGGGCAGGACCTCGGAGGCTCTCAGCCTCTTGTTTCTATGCTTCTGAGCATTGCTATTCAAGTACTAGAGGGGCAACATAGTCTATCCAGGTCTCTCAGTCTTCCTCCCTCTGGGGAGGGGTGGGGAGGGTGCCCGAGAAGATTCTCAGCCTTCGGTAGGAGTCATGACTAATGGCAGATACATATATAGGGGCCAGCATTGGCATGGGCTCAGAAGGCGGGGCAGTAACAGGTGCTGAGTGGGAGGGGTGTTGGGAAGGAACACCCCAGGTGGCAGGAATAGTTTCTTAAAGTCCTCTACGGTTTCCCTTCCTCCAGCAACAACTAGCAAATTTCTCCTCAAAAGTCTCAGATAATGGTGGGAGCTCATCCTCCCCAGGGTCTTTACTGTCTTTTGTTATCACTCTCCAGGCAGCTGGAACCCCTTCTGGGGCAATAGTCTGTGGCACTTTAGAGCTGTCCACAAGGTCACTACACTCTACCAAGGCTATGAAAGTTTGGGCGACCAAATCAGCCTGTTGACCCACCACCACAGGGTTTTTTAAACATTCAACTTTGGAGAGTGCTCCCTCTACAGTGTCTTTACTGGTACCCAGGGGAATATCCAGTATAAGTAGAGCATTTTGGGGCTCGATCTCCTGCCCAGTACACCACCCCACCAACTGGTGTTCAGCCATTTCTACTGGGGTAGCCATTGATCTTTAACAATAATTCATAATTTTTTGCTACTAGAAGGCACAAAATCCCAGTGGTGAGCCTCCAGAATGTAACCCCTAGGTGGCACTGTCCCAAGGGCTACTACCCCTGCCTGCTTGGCTAGTAGCAGGTTAAAGGGCCTGAGTTCTGAAACGGGTGCCTCCACCCAGAGGTCATGGTTGATAGTGGTCAAGCTAACCTGGGCACAGCCCTCCGGGACACTGTAACCCCCCCTTTCCTTACTAGTGGCCAGAACAATGCACAATAATCACTTTCACAATACTCCTGATACACCACACAAGTGTCCCCACTGTTTGCATTTACCACCAGGGCTTTCCTCTTGCCCGGCCCTGGAAACCCCCTGTAAAACAAGGTTATACACAGCAAATAACAGCAGTACAGTACTCTTGCACAAACTTGAACCATAGTCAGGGTAAATGCGAAAAAGAGTTCGATCTGATTTATTTAAGAACTTGAACAAGGGAGGGGCGTAATCAGGTTAATTTGCTTAAAGGCTCTATCAGTCAAACAGTTATGCATGCACTTCAGGGTCCATAAACATTCACACACTCTGGGTACCCAGATGGAGAATGGTGGGCTAGCCAGGAACGTTGCAGCTGGTGTGGGCCCTGTGATGAAAAAAACATGCACAACTCACACTATTTGTAATCCGGAGCTGGAGGCCCCTCAGCACCAGCTCAGTTTGTGAAAAGAAAACAAGACAATCAGATGACACACTTTTAGATTAGGCTGTTGTTGCAGGGAGCTACCCTGATGATTACTTATGATACCCAAGACTGGACACAGGCTGGACAAAAATTGAGACAGCAGGTGGTTAATCTACACAGCACATTTACATGTAAAGGATTCTATGGTACCAGCAAGCAGAACACAGTTCACACAGTGGGGAACCAAATCACGACCCACTTTCAATACACAGCACATTTACATGTAAGGAAATTCTACTGTACCAGGCAAATGGCTGTCTGGTCACAATCTCAAAGTCTCTGTACAAACTGGGGATTCAGAAGCAGCTGGAAATCCTGACAGACTGATCGCATTCAGCAAAATCTTCAGTCTTCTTCTGGTAAAAGCCTGGTCACGGTTCAGTGGCTTAAATAGTCCTCACAACTCGGATTCAGTCTGCATAAACTCTGTTTTCCCTCTCAGGGACAGCAGGCAGACAGGCAGGCCAAAACTCAGCCCTTTCACAGTTCTCCCATGCAAAACTACACAAAACTGCTGCTTAAAATCACGTGAGCTGTTACTTCTTCACTTCTCAGCTCAAAACTGAAACAAGCTGAAGCAGCCTGGGAAATTCCCCAAGACCCAAAAGGTTCAGTTGGCTGATCCTCCTGTCAGTCACAACAAAGGATCCCCCTTCAGGTACAAAAAGGCGCAAAAAGCCCAAAACTACAATTCCTACAGATTTTGACTCCAGACAGCTCCTGAAGTCCAGCTCCATTTTAGGTCCCACCAGTACTGATTGGTCCAATTCACAGTCCAGGACCAAGATAGTGGAGATGCACAAAACAGTCCTTGCTGCAAAGAAGGCAGGTTAGACAAACTACATTATCATTATCACTCTAAATGATTTTCAGCAAATAATTACATCTTTCAACAGAGCTCCCTCTCAGATTACTTATGACTGCAATTCAGGCAGCTCTTAAAGAGACAGTACACAGAGGCTATACAGGCACTCTCTGGCAATCACATTTAAACTGCTAAAACTTAGGACACCAGCCTGGCAGTGAGCATTTAGGCAAGCTCGAGGAAGACTTTTTGGGAACCCCCATTTGTAGGTGGGTTCAATAGCTTAAGTGAGATAAATTAAGGCTGTGCAACCCATCTAGTTCACTTCCCTTTTATCCTGACAGTAATAACCTGAAATGCCTTTCCCCTTCTGGTAGCTTTTGAGCCGAATCTTGTAACTCTACACTGTTTGCACTTATCTCCCCTTTGGTAATTCATTGCACAACCCTATCTCTATCACTAGTGTCTGGGTGAAACAGTGTGTCACATATCCAATCCGGGGGGTCAGGCCCTCTGCTCCCACAGTGCCCAATCTTGAAATGCGATTTTTGATCGGGGACAAACTGGGACACCATTCTGTTTGTTTTGGGTCTGAGCAAACTACCAGTCTCAAGTCTTGGGGTCAGATATGAATCCTTTTTAGCTAGAACGCCCAGGTAACCGGTCCAAATATCACACTTTCTTCAGTGAAAGCAGCACACTACTTGACCCAGTGGGCATACACCTAACGCTGGTATTTTCTTACCTTGCTGGATCTTTACACAGACCCTTGTTAGCATGGACGCATATGGTGACACACTAAGCAATTTAACAGTTATGTAAGAATTATCAATACTGTTCCACCATTCACACTCAAAATGAGAAAATGTCTCAGGCAGGTTTAAGGAAAACAAAATTTACAAAAATTAAAAATAGTAAATAAATACAGTACATAAAACAGAACATATATACATTAAGATTACAGTCAGAAAGAAATGGACAATTACAAAACAAAGCACCTTGTAACTGAATTATATATATTCTATTATATGTATTATTATATCTCACAAATCTCCCTTCCAAACCATATATGGCATATTCCTTCCAGACAGACACCCCATCTTATGGCACCCAGTAATACCTTCACCATCCTAGTATTACATTATGTTGAGTGTCTGCCATGCCCCTCCACTGGGATATGTATATACTGTACATACTGTAAATGTTAGCTTAACTTTCCTGTAACCGTTTTTTATCATGTGAATTTACTGTACATCACTGTGTTTATTAACGTTATTTTCCCCTGTGTGTATAACTGTCTTATATAAGTGTATGATGTATCTGTTGTGTATCAACTATTGAACCTTGACCTTATCAGGTCCATCTTGTAAATGAGCCTTGCTCAATGATGTTCGCCTGAATAAATAAAGATTTGATGATGATGATGATGATGATGATGATGATGATGATGATGATGATGATGATGATGATGAATTAACTAATTCTAACTCAGTTTTCAGTTGGCAAAGGTTTGTGCTGTTGTTACCTATCTTGGCAGAAGTGGTCTTTCTTGGATCCAGGAACAAAGTGTCCCTTAGAAATCCAGAACAAAAATGTCAGTCTTTTCAGCCTGCTTGACAATATCAGAGTGGCCATAATGTCCCTCCCATCCTGTGATGTCACAGTTCTGGGCTGCTAATGTGAGGTCACACTAGTTCTACATACTTAATTTGTAACATGCAACTGCAGAGGCAAAACAGGTCAGATTTCTACTTATTTGGACTCTGCAAATACAGCAATATTTTTAATTATAGCAAGACAGGCTGTCTTCATCAGAGTATGGTTTTATGGCAGGTTACAATATCCCTTTGATCCTTCAGAGAAACTTCCTGAAAACAATTCTCATATTGGGTTGAATTTTCTTATAGGTCTGTCAGAAACGGCTTCCCTCTTGGTATGCCATAAAATGTAATATTTTATGACTGGTTGCTTAGGTTCAAAGCAGTGGCTTGTTATAACCTGGTTTTTATAACCGTTTCAGAAAGTTTAGCAGATAAGTGCTAGATTTTCTACAAGTCAGCTGTACCCTTTAGGTCAGCAAGAGGGCAGAACATTTTTTCCTTTAAAAAAAATCCAGTGACCCATGATGCCTTGTGCTGACTGCCATGTTTCACAAGCAGAAATTAAAAAAAAAAAAACATATATTTGAAGCAAAAATATAATACAAATACTAACAGGCAGATATATATTGCCACACCCCTCCCTCTTAGACGGAATTTGGGGGAATCTATTCCTAGGCATGGGATGAGTTTCCCAGATTCAGTTCACTGCTCTAACTGGCACGATAGACCATCTGTGTTTGTGTGTGCTGATCTGGCGCTGTGAGTAATGGTCATATCGTATCCATGTAAGGCAAAGCTCCATCTTAGAAGCCTACCATTTGTCTTACCCATTTGTGCCAGCCAAACCAGGGGGTAATGTTCCGTCTGTACCTCAAAGTGCCTCCCATATAGGTATAGATCTAATTTCTTCAATGCACACACCAGTGCCAGGCACTTCTTTTCCACTGTACAATAAGCCTGCTCCCTGGGAAGTAATTTCTTACTTAGGTACACTATTGGGTGATCTTTCCCTTGGTTAGAAGTCTGGCTAAGCAGTGCCCCAATACCCACGTCTGCGGCATCTGTATGGACTACAAATGGCTTACTGTAGTCTGGACTGGCCAACATAGGAGCACTGCACAGTGCCTTCTTTAGCCGTGTAAAGGCTCATCCACAGGCTGGTTCCCAATTTTCTCTTTTAGACTTTGTTTTCTTTAGCAGACCAGATAGGGGAACTGCCGGGGCACTGTTGTTTGGTACAAACTTTCTTTTTTTTTCTCTATATACAATTTTTATTTTTTTTACCATTTTTCTTCCCCTTCCCAGGGTCACGGTGTACACATGCGTATGCAGACGTGGAGGTGCGAGATCATGCCAGGATCTGGTGACCCCTTCTACCCCACCCCAGACTTTGCGTCGCTGCTGCCACTTGCACACCATCGAACCTCCACCCGATGGGTGTGGGACTTCTGAAGGAGATTGTCATCCCTGGAGGAAATCACCGCCAGCCCTCCCGAGCGGCTCCCCAGTGACCCGAGTCATTCCTGAACCCGGGTCACCAGCGTGGCGCGAGGTGTGGCGTCCAGTGCCTCAACCCTCAGCGCTGCTGGGCCTGCTTGGTACAAACTTTCTATAATACCCTGCGGTCCCTAGAAAACTCTGGACCTGCTTCTGTGTTTCAGGTCTGGGCTACGCCTCTATTGCCTCAACCTTGGCTTGATTAAGACAGAGCTGTCCCTGCCCTACTACATGCCCTAAGTATGCCACCTCCACCATGGTCACCTGGTACTTTTCAGCTTTGACAGTGAGCCCAACCCTCTGTATGCTACCCAACAGTTCCCTCAGGTGGGACAGGTGCTCCTTCCAGCTGGCACTGAAGATGGCAATATCATCCAGGTACAGGACTGCGTACTCTTCAGTACCATGTAACACCTAGTTTACCAACCTTTGGAAGGTGTCAAGGGGCATTCTTCATCCCAAAAGGCATTACCTTGGACTCAGATAACCCTCTTGGAGTGATGAAGGCCAACCTCTCCCCAGCTCAGGCAGTTAATTCCACCTGCCAATACCCTTTTGTCAGGTCAGTGGTGGTAGGGTAGGTCGCCCCTCCCAACTTGTCCAGTAGTTCATCCGTCCATGGCAGTTGGTGGGCGTCTGACTTCGTGACTGCACTGAGTCCATGGTAGTCCACATAAAAATGAGTAGAGCCATCCAGCTTGGGAACGAGGACTACAGGTGAGGCCCAGGGGCTGTGGTATTTCTGGATTACCCCTAAATCCAGCATTTCCGCCACCTCCCTCCTAATGTCCTTAAGGACGGCATCAGATACCCGGTATGCTGTCCAGCGTATGGGTGCTCACGTCCCTATGTCTACATCGAGTGTTGCTAAGTGGGTTAGTCCAGGCTTGACATTAAACAAAGGGGCAAAATCTTCTATAACCTCCCTTACTTCCTGGGTCTGTTCTGAGGGTCAACTGGGGTGACAGTTTGATTGCCTCCACAGAGGACTCCTGTTTGCTTTCCTCAAGCAAGTCCAGAAGGGGTCTTCCTTGTCCATCTTCTCCCCAGGACTACACACTGCAAATACCATGTCAACTATATTTGCATATGGCTTCATCATGTTGACAGGGTACATCCTATGGGTATGTCTCCTGTCAGGCAGTGCTACAGTGTAGTTTACATCATTCACCTGTCTGACTACTTTGTATGGTCCTGCCCTCTCGGCCTGCAGCTTGTCCCTTCGGACCGGGATTAGGACCATGACCTCCTGAAGCACAGTGTATGAGTGAGCTCTGGCTCTGTGGTCATACCATACCTTTTGCTGGGTGGCTGCCAGGCTGCTCTGGGCTGTTCCCATAAGCTCCTTCGGCTTTTCCCTAAACTTAAGGACATAATCCACTATGGGAGTTCCTTGGGTGGCATGCTTGCCTTCCTAGTCCTCCCGGATCAAGTCTAGGGGCCCACACACCCTACGTCCATATAAGAACTTGAAGGGGAAAACCCTGTCGACTCTTGGGGCACCTTCCTGTATGCGAACAACAGGTGGGGGAGGTATTTCTCCCAGTCCCTCCCATGCTGTTCAGAAAACGCTTGGAGCATCGATTTAAGGGTACCATTAAACCTTTCCACATGCCCATTGGCTTGTGGGTGGTAAGGTGTCATGCGTCTCTGCACTACCCCACACTTCTCCCACAAACACTTCATCAGGTCCGACATGAAGGTATCCCCTTGATCAGTGATAACCTCCTGCAGGAACCCGACATGGGAGAAAGTCCCTAGGAAGGCGTCTGCCCTCAGTGAGGATAGGGCGAGTGCTCTGGGTATTGGGTGGCATAATCTACCACTGACAGGATATACATCTTCCCAGAGAAGCTTTGGGTACTCAAAGGTCCCACAATATCCATTTCTACCCTCCGGAATGGCTCCTCCAGTGGGGGCAAGGGAATTAGTGCAGCTTTGCTTTTTACTCCTGCTTTCCCTATTTCTTGGCACCAGTGACAAGACCTGCAATATTCCTTCACCTGCTGGGTGAGGTTGGGCCAATAGAAATTTTGGGCCAATTGCTGTGTAGTGCACGTGATTCCCAGCTGTCCAGACATGGGGATATCGTGAGCAATCTTGAGCAACCGCTTACTGTACCTCTGGGGAATGACAAGCTGCCTGCCCATCACCCCTCCCTCTGTCCCTACGGCCTGCATATACAACAGTCTATTGTCCCAATACACTCTGTGTCTCACATCACCTCCCTGTGTCCTGTCAGATTCTATGCAAGCCCTCAGCCTCTCTAAACTAGGATCAGTCCTCTGAGCAGCTACAAAATCTGTACATTTTTCCCAAGTTATGGGACATGACCCCTTCAGTTTCTAAACTGGAGTCCATAGCTCTAGCATTGGGGCATTCAGGGTCACTGCCATCCCTAACCCTCTGACCATCAACTACCCCTCCCTCCTCAGAGTAACTTTCTGTAGCTGTTTTGTGAACTGCTACCAGGGGAAGTCCTACCTCTCTTTCACTACTCTCCATTTCAGGAGACACAGGCTGGGGAACCAACCTCCCAGTGTTTCCACAGGAGCTTCTACAGGGTTCAGGGAACTACAGTTGGCCTTTGCCATCTGACTGCGGGTAACCACACACACCACCCCCTCTTGTAGATTATTCCCTATAATCACATCCAGAGCGAGGCTGTCTGCTACAGCCACTTTCTGCACCCTCTTTCCAGGCTCAACCAAATCCCCTTTTACCAAAGTAAGAGATACCCCGTGTCCCTTAAACCAAGGGTCTGCACCCCATTCATAGTAACTGGGTATATGTGCTCCCTCATGTTTACTGACATGCTTTCAGGGATGCACAAAAAACCCACCTCTTTCCCAGCACCACTTTGCCCACTCTGTGCCTTTTTAGGATACTGTCTAGCAAGATTCCCAGGTTCTTTGCAAAACCAACAATCATCATTTCTTATCAGGCAAATCCTTTCTTTGTACCTTGGGGCTGCCCACTTTCTGGGCAGGCAGTGAGGGTTTTAGCTGCCCTGAAGGTGCGCTTTTTCCTTTCTGTGCTGCCACACCTGCCCCACTCCCTTTCAGAGCAGGCTTGTTCCTGGCATAGCGGTTTGAGAGCTTGGCAGCCTCCTGCACTGTTTTTGGATCTTGGTCCTCTAGCCAGGTTTTCAGCTCTGCTGGGCAAGCCCAAAAGAATTGCTCCAAAAGTACCACATCCTCTATTTTCTCTATAGAGTCTGCTTTGACCCCCTCCTACCAACGTTTTAAAAACTGACGTTGCTTTGTGGTGAGTTCCTTGTAGCTTATGTCAGGGTTTCTCCAGCGCTTACTGAATTAACCCTGTAGGCTTCTGCAGTTAACTCATACTTATTAAGCAAGGCAGTTTTAAGTTTCTCATAATCACCACTTTTTTTTGTTTTGTTTTAACCAGGAGAGACACACTGAGCTGAAGCTTATTCACAGGTATGGCTTGGGAGCACAAGGAAGTTAAGTGACTTGCTCAGGGTCACATAGAATATAAGTGGGGCTGTGGGATTCAAACCCTGGTCTCAAGGTTTGCAGCTCAGAGCCTTAAACAACTGCGCTATACTGCCTCCTTATTACTGTCCTGATTGTTCATTTGACCCAGTGTGTCACGAGCTTTACCAGTAAGTAGCAGGGACAGCTGAAAGCTCCAGGACTCCCTGGATATTTTAGCCTGAATACTGACCTTTTCATACAAATTCAAAAAAGCACCCATATCCTCCCCGTCTTGAAATCCAGCTATTAATTTAGATGTTAACTTGTACCCCAGTACTGGAGGTCCAGGTTCACCTCTGCCACTTACCTCCTCTGGCACTGGTTTTTGGAGTCTTAGTTTTGCAAGTTTGAATTCTCTCTGGTGCTGGTTTTCTTTTTCCTGCATCGCCAGCTCCATCTGGAACTTCCTCTGCTTGAATTCTAGCTTCATTCTCATCCACTCTATCTGCAGCCTGATCCCTTCTGGCTTCAGCGTTGTGGTGACCCTCCTCTGGTGCTGTGGCTCTCAGTTCTCACTGGTCTTGCTGCCCTCCTCCCTGGGACTGGACACTGCGATAGTCTGGCACCACCATGTCCAAGGTCTGGTCCCCTTCAGTCACCGACTGTGACCAGAGTCCCTGGGCCGTCACTTGTGCATTGGCTGCTGCATGATCCTCCACGAGGTGCTGTTTGTTTTGCCCCTCACTCTGGACTGTTCTTTCCTGGCACAACTGCCTCAGGTATTCCACAGTGTAGTCACTGTAGGTGGAAGCTATCTTTTCCCCTAATCTACGGCTACACTAGCTTGCACCCGAACAAAAAATAAAACAGGTAGGGAACTTTAGACTGTAACCAAAATTATGTATTTCTTAAAAAAAAAAAAAAAAAGTCCGTGTTTGTGTGTGAAGTGTTAGTTTATCAATCTGACACACTGGACTGTTAACGCCCGTGCCACCAAATAATTACACAGTATGCAGACAAGCCTTTTAGATTGCACCGCTGCACACGAAATCTGTCACAAATGCACTTCAGGGGTCAGGTCCTCTGCTTCCACAGTGCCCAACCTTGAAGTGCGATTCGTGATCAGTGGACAAACGGGGACACCCTCCTGTTTGTTTTAAGTCTGAGCAAACTACCAGTCTTGAGTCCTGGGGTCAATTATGAACTCTTTTTAGCAAGCATGCCCAGGTAACAGGTCCAAATATCACACTCTCTTCAGGGAAAGCAGCACAGTACTTGACCCAGTGGGCAAACACCTGACCTGGTTCACAACCCCCTGCTGACTCAGTTAAGACGCTGGTATTTTCTTACCTTGCTGGATCTTTACACAGATCCTTGTTAGCATAGCTACATATGGTGACACACTAAGCAATTTAACAGTTATGTCAGAATTATCAATACTGCTCCACCATTCACACTCAAAATAAGAAAATGTCTCAGGCAGGTTTAAGGAAAATAACATTTACTAAAATTAAAAATAGTAAATAAATACGCTACATAAAACAGAACATATATACATTAGGATTACAGTCAGAAGAAAATGGACAGTTACAAAACAAAGCGCCTTGCAAGTGAATTAACTAATTCTAACTCAGTTTTCATTTGGCAAAGGTTTGGACTGTTGTTGCCTATCTTGGCAGAAGTGGTCTCTCTTGTGTCCAGGAACAAAGTGTCCCTTAGAAATCCAGAACAAAGTGTCAGTCCTTTCAGCCAGCTTGACAATATCAGAGAGGCCAGAATGTCCCTCCCATCCTGTGATGTCACAGCTCTGGGCTGCTAATGTGAGGTCACACTCAGTTCTACATACTTAATTTGTAACATGCAACTGCAGAGGCAAAACAGGTCAGATTTCTACTTGACTGGAATCTGCAAATACAGCAATATTTTAATTATAACAAGACAGGCTGTCTTCATCAGAGCATTATTTTATGGCAGGTTGCAATATCCCTTTGATGTTTCAGAAAAACTTCCTGAAAACACTTCTCATATTGGGTTGAATTTTCACATAGGTCTATCAGAAATGGCTTCCCTCTTGGTACGCCATAAAATGTAATATTTTACGACTGGTTGCCTAGGTTCAAAGCAGTGGCTTGTTATAATCTGGTTTTTATAACAGTTTCAGGAGGTTTAGCAGATAAGTGTTAGATTTTCTACAAACCAGCTGTGCCCTTTAGGTCGGCAAGAGGGCAGAACATTTTTTCCTTTAAAACAAAATCCAGTGTCCCATGATGCATTATGCTGACTGCCATGTTTCACAAGCAGAAATAAAAAAATAAACATATATTTATAGCAAAAATATAACACAAATAATAACAGGCGGATGGCTATTGCCACACAGTGCTTCCACACATTCCTCCTACCTGTCTGCCCCTTATTTATTTTGTTTGTTTTTGTTAACTGTCTAAGGGTGAGGGTGGTGGAACAGAGGTACATTTCTCCAGTTGTACCTCTCCACAATTCATATGCCGTTCTGGCAGAGTGTGGTTCCTCTATAGAGGCACCCGCAGTGGAGATCAAGGAGGATGTTGGGAACCTCCACAAAGGAGACCCACAGAGGGGTGGCATGGGACCCCACAGGAGAAGGAAACAACTCCTAGTGGGGACTCCATTGTTAGGAGGGTAGAACTGGGGGAGGGAGGGGAGAGGGAGGTAAGGTGCCTACCTGGTGCCATGACTTGGAGGGACAGGGAGCGAATCCTCAGGATCGTGGGAGCAGCTGCATGGGGGAGGGAGCTGGATGTCATTATCCACTTAGGGACACATGATCTAGCTGGGAAAGGGATCAGAACAGTGGAGAAGGAGTTTGTGGAGTTGGGAAGGGGCCTTAGACAAGCGGCACGCACGGTAACCTTCTCGGAGGTGCTGCCTGTCTATGGCATGAGTGAGGCTAGGGTGCTCCGCACCATGGGATTCAGTCAGTGGTTGAAAAACTGGTGCAGAGCTCAGGGTTTTGGCTTCATTGGAGACTGGGGGTCCACCTGGAGGGATGCAGGCTTATACTGGCGTGATGGTCTGCATCTGTCCAGGAGGGAACCAGGATCCTAGGTGGTAGGTTGAAATGCTTCATTGGCAAGCATTTAAATTAGCCAAGGGGGGGCATGGAAAATGAGCAGGGAAATCCTAGCCTTCCCCCCAAAAATCAGGGTAGTTAGTGAGGTAAACACCAAGGTAGAGACGTCGATAGGGAGAAGGGCGGGTGTAAATGGAGAAAAAGGCAAAGACAGTAAGGACAGGGATAGGGCAAAAAGGGGTAAGGCCATCAATAAATGGAGGATAATAAGTACCAATGCCCGCAGTCTAGGTAACAAGCTCCCTGAACTGATGGCCTTGATGGAAGAGGGATGCCTGGATATCATGGCAGTCACAGGAACATGGTACACAGAGAGTCATGACTGGGATGTCAACATACCAGGGTACACCATCTACAAGAGAGACGGAGAGTAGAAGAGGAGGAGCTCTTTATGTAAGGGAAGGGATCAAAGCAACAGAACAAAAGGGTAAACAGGGAGGAGAGGAGGCACTGTGGGTCACCCTGGAGACTGGAAATGACACCACAATCTGCACAGGGGTTGTATACAGACCCCCATCTCAGGGGGAGGAAATGGGCAAGGAAATGACAGAAGGTATCCATAGAATGGCAGAGAAAGAGGAGATATTGTTGATGGGGGACCTGAATATGTCAGATGTTAAATGGAGCACCTTTGCTGCAGCCACATCCAAGAGCAGAGCCATTCTCGATGCCCTTTGGGGGCATGCCTCAGACAGCTAGTGTTGGAACCCACTGGGGAGGGAGCATTCTTATACCTGGTACTGTCAAATGGGAATGGAGAGAGGATCTCAGATCTAGAAGTGGGTAGCCATCTGGGAACAAGTGGCCACCAAACAGTGTGGTTCACGATAAACTCAGCTGCAGAGTCAAGCCATACAAAAGTGAGGGTACTGGACTTCAGGAGGGCTGACTTTGTCAAAATGGGAGAATGTCTCAGAAAAGCACTAGCAAACAGGCAAGAAGGAGGGTGGAGCAACAATGGGGAAACATCAAAACTGCCATCACAGAGGCAACAAGACTTTGTGTGACGTAAATAAATCAAAACGAAAGAAAAAAACACTATGGTTCTCAAAAGAGGTGGTGGGGAAGGTTAGGGAGAAAAAGATAGCATTTAGGAAGTAGAAGGAAATACAGAAGGAGCAGGACAGAGAACTGTACCAGTTAAAGCAGAAGGAAGCGGGGAAGGCAGTCAGAATAGCAAAGGCCCAAACTGAGGAAATTATAGCCAACTTGGTTAAGAAGGGAGATAAAACCTTTTATAGGTACATTAGGGAGCGTAGAAAGACAAAGGGAGGGATAGTGTGGCTTAATAAAGGGGACGGTGGGTGGGCAGAGAAGGACAGTGAAAAAGCAGGGATACTGAATGAATACTTCTGCACAGTATTCACAAAAGAAGAGGAGGGGGAGGTACCTATTCCAATCAATAGAAGCACTCTGGATGGGGAGGTCGATCCCAGTCCTTTCATAGAAGAAAGGGTTCTGAAAGAACTCCTAAAACTGAAGGTGGACAAAGCAATGGGGCCTGACGGGATACACCCCAGAATTCAAAAAGAATTAAGGGGAGAATGAGTGACACCACTGACTACCTTTTTTAACAAATCATGGGAGGATAGTGTGGTACCTGAGGAATGGAGGAGGGCGGATGTGATTCCCTTTCACAGAAGTGGGAGCAAGACAGAGGCAGGAAACTACTGACCTGTCAGTTTGACCTCAGTGGTGGGGAAAATGTTGTAATCACTTCTGAAGGAAAGAATTGTTGAGTACCTAGAGGCCAGTGGGGTACAGGACCCAAGGCAGCACGGATTCACAGCGGGAAGGTCATGTCAGACGAATCTAATTGATTTCTTCGACTGGGTGACCAAAGTAGTAGACCAGGGAGGGGCTGTGGACATGGCCTGCCTAGACTTTAGCAAGACAGTTGACACAGTCCCACACAAAAGATTAATAAACAAATTAGCCAGCCTGGGAGTTGGTCCCAGGGTGGTAGCCCGGATAAAACATTGGCTGCACAACAGGACACAGAAGGTAATAGTAAACGGAGTCCACTCTGAAGAAAGGGGGGTTACTAATGGGGTACTGCAGGGTTCAGTACTGGGTCCGGTCCTTTTTAATGTCTTTATAGGTGACATTGCAGAGGGACTGGATGGAAAGGTATGCCTCTTTGCAGACAACACAAAGATCTGCAACAAGGTGGATACACACGGGGGGTGGAAAGGATGAGAAGAGACTTGGCAAGGTTGGAGGAATGGTCAGACGTATGGCAGCTTACATTCAGTGCTAAGAAGTGCAAAGTAATGCACCTGGGAAACAAAAACCTAGGGGAAGAGTACACAATGGGGGGGAGGTAGTAACAACAACAAAAATGGAAAGGGACCTGGGGGTAATCATATCAGATGACCTAAAGGTTAGCAAGCAATGTGAGAAGGCAGTAGGGATGGCTGGGGGGATAGTGGGATGTATAGGGAGAGGCATCACCAGTAGAAAACAAGACGTTAGTAACAACATGGGGACATGATAGAAACTTTTAAGTACTTCCAGAGAATCAGCAAAGTTCAAGAGGGTAGCATCTTTCAGAAAAAGAGATGTGCAAGAACAAGGTTGTCACAAAAGTGGGAGCAAGGCAGAAGCAGGAAACTACAGACCTGTTAGTTTAACCTCAGTGGTAGGGAAAATTATGGAATCACTTCTGAAGGAAAGAATTGTTGAGTATCTAGAGGCCAGAGGGGCACAGGACCCAAGGCAGCATGGATTCACAGTGGGAAGGTCATGCCAGACAAATCTGATAGATTTCTTTGACTGGGTGACCAAAGTAGTTGATCAGGGAGGGGCTGTGGACATGGCCTACCTAGAATTGCAAAGCATTTGACACAGTCCCACACAAAGATTAATATACAAGTTAGCCAGCCTGGGAGTGGGTCCCAAGATGACAGCCTGGGTAAAGAATGGCTGGAGAATAGGACACAGAGAGTAATAGTAAATGGAGTCCACTCTGAAAAAGGGGTTAGTAGTAGGGTACATGAGGTTCAGTATTAGGACGGTCCTCTTCAATGTCTTTATAGCGACATTGCAGAGGGACTGGAAGGAAAAGTATGTCTCTTTGCAGATGACACAAAGATCTGCAACAGAGTTGATGCACAAGGTGGAGTGGAAAGGATGAGAAGGGACTTGGCAAGGCTAGAGGAATGGTCAAATGTATGGCAGCTTAGATTCAATGCTAAGAAGTGCAAGGTAATGCACCTGGGAAACAAAAACCCAGGGGAAGAGTACACAATGGGGGGTGAGATACTAACAACAACAAAAATGGAAAGGGACCTGGGGGTAGTCATATCAGATGACCTAAAGGTGGGCAAGCAATGTGAGAGGGCAGCAAGGAGGGCTGGGGGGACACTGGGATGCATAGAAAGAGGCATCACCAGTAGAAAACAGGAAGTTATTATCCCTCTGTACAGACAGCTAGTGAGACCCCATCTGGAGTATGCGTGCAGTTCTGGAGACCCAATCTCCGCAAAGACATAGACAGGATGGAAGCTGTCCAGAGGAGGGCAACTAAAATGGTGCAGGGTCTGCACCGGAAGACATATGAAGAGAGAATTAAGGAGCTTAATATGTATAGCCTCGAGGAAAGGAGGAGAGGGGGGACATGATAGAAACTTTCAAGTACCTCAAGGGAATCAACAAAGTCCAAGAAGGTAGCATCTTTCAAAAAAAGAGGTGTGCAAGAACAAGGGGCACAGTTTGAAGATAGAAGGGGGGCGGCTCAGAGGTAATTTAAGGAAGTATTTTTTCACAGAGAGGGTTGTGGATGTATGGAACAGCCTTCCAGAGGAGGTTGTGGAGTCAAAAACAGTGGTGGAATTCAAGCATGCATGGGACAGTCATAAGGCAATTCTAGGGGGTGGGGGTAGGAAGAAGTAGGCTGCTGGTTAACTAGGACCTGCAGCTTATCCATCAGGTAGGGAAATGGGCAGACTGGGTGGGCCAAGCGGTCCTTATCTGCCGTCAAATTCTGTGTGTTTCTATGTTTCTAAGTTGTTATCCCTGTGTACAAACAGGTGGTGAGACCCCATCTGGAGTATTGCATCCAGTTCTGGAGACCCCATCTCCGCAAGGACATAGACAGGATGGAGACAGTCCAGAGGAGGGCAACTAAAATGGTGCAGGGTCTGCAACAGAAGCCGTACGAGGAGGGATAAAGGAGCTTAATATGTATATCCTTGAGGAAAGGAGGGAAGAGGGGGGACATGATAGAAACTTTTAAGTACTTCCAGAGAATCAGCAAAGTTCAAGAGGGTAGCATCTTTCAGAAAAAGAGATGTGCAAGAACAAGGGGACACAATTTGAAGATAGAGGGGTATGGCTCAGGGGTAATGTGAGGAAGTATTTCTTCACAGCGAGGGTGGTGGACGCATGGAACGGCCTTCCTGAGGAGGTTGTGGGGTCAAAAACAGTGGGAGAATTCAAGAATGCATGGGACAGACATCAGGCAATTCTTGTAGGGGGTAGGAAGAAATAGGCTGTTGGTTAACTAGGATCTGCAGCTTATCCAATAAGTAGGAAAATGGGCAGACTAGGTGGGCCAAGCGGTCCTTATCTGCCATCAAAGTCTATGTTTCTATGTTACACTAGACAGTTGAATGCCTATTTACAGGTATTACCCTGGAGAGTATAAATGGAGGCAGAAGACGGTGAACAGTACCAGGTACAGTATAGGTTAAACATAAAAGCAGTGTCATAACAAGAACAAGTAAGAATTAGGCAAAGCAAATACAACAATTGATGTGAAACAGTATAACAAAAGATGCAATACAAAATTAGGTGTAACTAGTGATAGAGCTAGAAGATGTTGCAAACTAAGTGCACATTGGGACTAGAGGCAGCAGGAGGTGTGTGGGTAACCCTGAGTTGTCACCCTGTGGTAGTACAGGGGTTGTCCCAGTGAGAAACTGGAACAAGTTAGGTGCAATTACAGACTGAGGATATGAGAAGATGTGTCCGAACAATACCCTTGAAGGATAAGTGAGTGAGTGACTTGTGTAAAAAGCGGGGAAGGGAGTGTCACAGCTTAGGGGCAAACAAGGAGAAGGCTTGATCACCCATTCTGGTAGCACCTTCGTGGACAGTGAGGAAGAAATCTAAACTTGTGCTCCTTGGTTTTGCTGTCCTTAATTTTGTTGAACAGTCTCTTCTGGTCTATTTTGGTATACCCTTTCATGATTTTGAATACTTCAGTTATGTCTGCCATTGGTCTCTTTTTCTCTAGGGAGAACGGCCCCCGGGTGCTCCAGCCTTTCCTCATATGTGTGCAGACACTTCCTGCTGGCTGACGGTAGAGCTGAAGTAGTACTGTTGGTTCTGTAGGTAGTCAGTCACTTGCCCTCCTAGCTGGAGGATAAGGTGACAGCGGTGATGCTAGCATCATTTTGGAGTTGGGGTTGGGGGGGGGGTTAATTGCACGTCCGACCCACAAACAAAAATATTACCATTTAGATTATGCATTTGCTTTATACCTGCCATATGACGAAGCTGCCAGAGGTTAGTAATTATCTAATATTCTGAGTCATTACTAATATAGCGATAAGTGATCGAAAAATGTAGACTTGATAATGTTTATAATTAACTGTCTTGAAGAGCTCTGCATTTTGATTACTTTCTGGGAGTTTGTTCTTGCGTAATAGCAGTACCTCTTGCAAATTCTGCTGAACACACATTGTCCCATATTCAGTAGTTTTAGCAGGTGGTAATGAGATGAAAAGAGGGTGCTGCAGAGAGCTGCTAATTCAAAAATGCTGAATAAAAGGGCTGTGTAGCTTATGATTTTCCTGCATACGTCCAGCAACAGGATGCATGAACATTTGCAAACCAAACAAGAGAAAGATTTTGTAGCCCCATCTCTGGGGTGAAAATGTACATCTGCACACTTGCTAGTTTGTTGACTAAAATGTGCCTCAGAGCTTGGATACCTTCCCGATATTGTCAAATTATAAAAACCAAAAACCTCTCACCTGTCCTCATTGTCTCTGCATTCTGTATGATAAACATATTGCTTTTTTTCCTTGCCACACTCACTGCCTCAAGGCATTAATGTGTCGAGTCTGCTGTACTCGAAGGGTGTGTGTATGAATGCTGGTATTGCTGTCTGGATCAGGTTTTTCAATAATGGCACTGCAGTGAGATTTCTCATTCTGCTATTCCCAGAAGGACTGAAGACTGTCCTAGTAATCGTGAGCTGGCATGTACTGTACAATTACATATACTGTATCCAGTCATGTTGGGACACTGCAGTAGGAAAGCTTGGGTCACTGTCTGCAAACTGAAGAATGTTCTGTGTTTCTGTAGGGAACTACTTCTTCACCGAAAGAGTGGTGGATGCCTGGACCAGTCTTCCAGCGGAGGTGGTGGGGGGGGGGTGAAAACTGGCGGGCTTCAAGAATACATGGGATAGGCACAGAGGAGCCTTGGTAGGAAAGCAGGGGAGGTGTAGCTGGATCTGCAGTGATAGTATAGGCAGGGAAATAATTGACAGACTGGGTGGGCCAAGCAGTCCTTATCTGAATACAAATTTTGTGTTTCTGTGTTGTCATTGTTTGTTAAAAATAATTCTTCTGGGCTGGTGAGGTATCATCAAAGACATACACTGCTATGGAAGCAAGCTCTTAACTTTGCAGTTTACAAAGTGTGTGTGTGTGTGTGTATGGGGGGGAGGAGGGGGCTGCGTCTGCTTCTGGTACCTTCTGCTGGCTAGCCAAGAAGTGGCATTGGTGTTGGTTACGGAGGCAGGTATTTGTTGTGCTTTGACAAACTAGTAGTCATTTTCCTCAATTATAGATTACTAACTGTTGAACGTGTTGTATGTTAATTACAGATCATAGAGTCTATATTTAGTGTTAGGATTACATATTTCTAAACATTTCAGTATGTATTATGGATGGGCCCTGATGGTGCCCCCCCTCCCCTTTCCTACCCTGATCCTTGTGGGTTCATTGGCTTCCTCATGTCATCGAGTTGGGAAGGGCAGGAGCCAGCTGCCGTTGCACTCAACACTAGTGCTGCTCCATAGTCATCAGAGCATGAAGTGTGTTCAAGCTGGTGGTCCACACACTTTCCCTATCCTCTGCAGCTATTGGTCCTCACCTCTGCAGTGTGAATGGCCACCTGATGAATCATGGGCAAAGCATCATCATTGAACACAAGCAGAAGTCTCCCAGGTGGAAGAATAGAGCACTGCTTCCTCACAACTTCGCCAGCCCCGTGCTAGTGTATTTCAACAAGTGTGTTGGGGCTCTCATTAATTCTTTAAAGTTTAGGGCCCTGCACTACAACTGTAAAGAATATTGCTGTTGTTGGACAAATAATTCCCATGGTCTGCTACTGTACCTTTTCTGTTGTGTTGGGCACAGAAGGTCAGTGCTGTAGACTGGCAGCAGTGTCATAGAAGCACTGGGAAGATTTGGCAGTATATTTCTGGTCCACAGCATCATGATAAACTTTGCATCCTGAGCCTGGGCTTGTGCCTCAAGAACAGGGGTGGCCATGGTCCCGAGTAGTCTGATGCTAACCACTTCCAAATTCTGAAGTTTTACATTCAGTTGGAATATTACATTTCCCAATCCACAGTGGTGGTGGTGGTTAGGAGAGGTGGTCTGTAAAATTTAAAATTTCTTCATTCTTCTGGATGGTGACCTTAGCTAACTCCCACCCTCACACTGCACCTACCTTCACCCAGGTCATGAACATCTGGTGGGGGTGTGATGCTTGAGGACACCATAGTCTTCATCCAAGTCACTGCCGTTTTTATGTTTGCTTGTGCATGCACAAGAAATGTTTTGTAACAGTAAACAGCATTTCAGAGGTGTGTCACTGCCAAGCCCATTGCAGCTCAGGCTGGGAAGGGCTCGGCAGTCCAGACCAATCATCATGTACTGTGATCCTGACATTACTCGCTGCTTGTTGGGAGGAAACTTCATGTAGTTGAAAGGACAGACTGTCAGAGGGGGCTTTGGTTCTTTGCGTGAAGCCGGTGAGCAAGCAGCAGATCGGCTGTCAGCATTAGCAGCCTGAGAGTAACCACTTATCTATCTCTCTCGTTCTCTCTCTCTCTATATATATATATATATATATATATATATATATATATATATATATATATATGTGTGTGTGTGTGTGTGTGTATATATGTATAATAACCTCTGTGTGCAAACACTGAGGCAAGGGTTACCCCAAAGGGCATTTGGCTGGGAAGCCAAGTTACAAGGAAATACAAAATTACACATGCCCACACAATGCAAAGCATCATGGGCTGCATATGCAAATCACCACAGAATATTATGCTGGTTTAACATTAAGCAGAATTGCATGGTGCCGAAAGGCCTCTCACACAGTTTGCAAAGGGTGCTAACAGATGACACAGACATATGTTTCGTCCTACCAGGACTCATCAGTATGCCTCATCTGTTTGACACCCCAGTGGAATGAACCAGCTACCCTAAGATGGTCTGTCTGGGTTATGCTGTGGTGAACCCTATTAAAACAAAAAAACTATTTAAAAGACAAAGAACCTCTGTATGCAAACACTGAGGCAAGGGTTACCCCAAAGGGCATTTGGCTGGGAAGCCAAGTTTCAAGGAAATACAAAATTACACATGCCCACACAATGTGAAGCATCGTGGGTTGCATATGCAAATCACCCCAGAATATTATGCTGGTTCAACTTTAAGCAGAATTGCATGGTGCCGAAAGGCCTCTCACACAGTTTGCAAAGGGTGCTAACAGATGACATAGACACGTGTTTCGTCCCACCAGGACTCATCAGTATGCCTCATTTCTTTTTATGGGGTTCACCACAACATAACCCAGACAGACCATCTTAGGGTAGCTGGTTCATTCCACTGGAGTGTCAAACAGATGAGGCATATTGATGAGTCCTGGTAGGATGAAACATGTGTCTATGTCATCTGTTAGCACCCTTTGCAAACTGTGTGAGAGGCCTTTCGGCACCATGCAATTCTGCTTAAAGTTGAACCAGCATAATATTCTGTGGTGATTTGCATATGCAGTCCATGATGCTTTGCATTGAGTGGGCATGTGTAATTTTATATATGTAATTTATATATATATATATATATATATATATATATATATATATATATATATATTTTATTTGCTTTTGATGACTGGGTAAGTACACTAGGCAATGACCCTGCTTACTATACACTGTATATGTATCTCTGTGTATTAAACAGATTAAGGTGCCCACCCCCAGTACTGCTTCTTTCTCCCCTCCCCCTCCCCTCCAGGTCGCCTGCCTGCCTTCCTTTGGTGGAGGCACCAGGATGCCTACCCCCGGTGCCAGCGAACACAAGCCCGATACTGGGGTGCCCATTCCCAGTTTTGGAATATCTTTAAAAATAAAGAAAACCATCCCTCAAATTATTTTTTTTTTCAATCTGTAAAACAGAAAATGGTCCCTCACCAAACTGCCTCCCACACACCCACCATCCACCACAACTCGATTTCTAGCTCAGCACCCACCACCCCACATCCCCCACACACCGTCACTCACCTGAACATGTCCCAGGGTGAAGCTTCTTTCTCTGACTGAAGATGCGTATTGCTGCTGGAGCCACTGATCGCAATATGTGAAACTAAGGTAAGTGTGGTTCAGTGTATTACAATGTGGTTTTGAACTTTGGTATGTAACTTTGTAATTTTTCCATATTTTGGCCCAAAATTTTCAGCACGGCTTTTTCGGGACCCCACCTCATGACCAATGGCAGTGGAATTATGCAAATCAGGCTTGAAAGGTGATTTCATGGTCACGTTATGAAATCACCATTCAGGCAGGATTTGAAAAATTTCATCAGCCTTGTTCATGAGGTGGGGTCATAAGAAGGCAGAGTTGAACTAACCAGCCTGGTGGCACTGAGGGTTGAGGCGCTGGACGCCACACCTCGCGCCACACAGACGACCCGAGTTCGGGAATGTGCCTAAGCCATTGAGGGTTGGCTGGGGTGGGAAAGGATTGAGCGTCTGACGGACTGCCCTCCTTTCCTGGGGAAGGGTTCAGGGCTTCCATCGCTCTGCAGCGGCCCCCGATGGTAGTCGGAGGCACTGCAGGAGCGAGGAAATCAGGGGGTGAGTTATGGCGGACGTCGGCACACAGTGCCTGGACGTCATTGCACGTCCATACCTCAGGGTGAAGAAAAATCAGAGGAAAATGGCAGTCAGCAGCTTGATGGCTGGGCCTCTCATCTAGTGGGCCTGTCGTGGAATTGCGCTCTGGTAATAGATCCCGGCCGGCAAGAGGGAGTGGGGACCCCTCCCCAGGTATGTAGTGTACTAGCCAGATTCGAGTGAGCCTGTGGGTGGAATGGGTGAGAGGATGGTGGCTGGATATAGGCAGGCAGAGCTGTGAGGAGTAGAAACAATGCTATGGGGGGGGGGAACAGTGTTGAAAATTTGAGGTCAAAAGATGTAAAAATGGCACAGTTATGCACTGAATCCGCCGATGTTGAAATTTTTTTTATGTTCACTTGTAGCTATGGTAATTTTAAATATTTTTACCCTAGATTTTCAACATAGCCATTTTTTCACACCACCTCACGAATGTGACAGCTGTCATTTTCCAAATCCTGGCCAAAATGTGTTTTCAGACCTGTGGCAGGGAGTGATGTTTTGGTGGCGCAGGATGACATTTTGGCAGGAATTTGAAAGTTTTCACCTACTGGGTTCATGAGGTGGGGTAATAAGAAGGGTATGCTGAAAATTTGGTGTACAAATACAGTGTAATGCCCAGATTATGACTAAACATTACAGTATTTCAACATTCACTCATAACTTTGCTGATTTGCAGTATTTTGACTCCAAACTTTAAACATAGCCATTTTTCTACACTACCTCATAAACGTGACATGTGCCATTTTTAAAATCCTGAATGAGACATGTTTTCACACCACAGGTGCAAAATGATATTTCGGCCAGTATACTATAAATGGTACACGTTTATAAGGCAAATCGTAAAACGAGTACCTTGAAAAGTTGGGGTCAAAATAAAAAAAATATATATATATATAAATGTTTATCAACCTTTACGTGTAGATTTAGTCTTCACCTCTGTGGCCATGCTTTGTGTCCCATGCTGCTGAGCTGACTTCAGGGGTGCATTCAATGACCCAGCTGGATGGGGTGAGGCTGGCAGAATGGCGCTGTTATGTGACCCCCCTCAGCCAGGGAATGAAAGGTTTAGGGTTGTCCGCATGGGCCCGGGTAGCATATACTGAAGACAGCTGTCCTTTTGGCATAGGGCGCTGCACCTCTCCACCCTTGGGTGGCATAGTGCCTTGTGCATTGGCTGACAGATGCAGTCTTTGCCCTGTGCACCTGTATCTGTGGCCACATGGAAGTGCAGGGATCAAAGGGCCCTGGGCTTCCGCAACCCACCACACAGCCCCATGAATTCTTCACATCCACTGCTGCACGAAGTGCAGGCCCTCGGATGGAGTCTTCCCTTGTTGCAGGGCATCAGCATCTCTGCACTGTCAGTAACAACACCTGCACAGCACATAAATGCAAGCAAACATTCGGCATTGACCAATGTTTATTCCTCCTGCTTTTTCTTCCCAGAGTGCCCATTTGTTCCTCCCACCATACTGGTGATACTTTGCACAGCTGCTTATGGCCTCTTGCGCTTGCAGCGCCTGCTAGAGCTGCAACCCCTTGCACGGGAGCTAGCTCCATGGCCTACCATAAGGTGCTGCTGTGCTGCTGGATCAAGGCACTAACCTTCCCTGGCCAGGAATGTGCTGCCATCTGTAGCAATCTTCCTGGCCCTGCCTGCCAGGTCACCTGATGGAAGTGTAAAGTACTTCCCCTGGGCCATTGTGGGGCCCCTAAATTTATATTACAAAAAATAGCATATTTAATATTATTTAAAAAAAATATGGTTACCTTGATTCTTATGTTTTGAGTATGTCCTGTAAGTAATTTGTGTGTCAGAACTAATCAGATTTCAGCTTAGTGAATACCTTTTCCTGTGGTGTGTACCTCCCAAAGCAACCCAGAAGTGGGTTATACTTCTGTAAGTAGGGCAGAGACAGAGACCACTGGAATTTGTTGCTTTTCATCATTAACATGTTCAACTTTCTGTTTCCTAGCAACATCCACTATACAGTATTTCTGTTTGCAACCTCCCATAATGAGTCAGGTGTTAATGGGTCCCATACAAATGAATTATTCTGACCTTGGGGTACTAACTCAGAAGTTTTTGCCTCAACACCGGATTTGTATATTGCTTGCAAGTCACTACTCCAGTCTGTGCATTTGCTGGTTGCGGTGGTACACACTGTACGCCTCCCCCCCATGTGCAGTGAAATCCCCACTGTCGTGTGTTAGACAACTTCCCCCACATACATGTTAGCCTACTGTGGGCTGAGGAGGGGGAACCTATTACCCTTCAAGCTCGAGTCATACTCCCTGGTTTCCAGTGGGGAATGCAAACTGTTTCAGTTTGTGGCTCTAACCATTGGGCCACACTGCTCTCACTGGAATGACTTAAACCAAGCCCCTTGCACTCCTTATGGCTGATAGCAGTTTGATGCTGCTGGGTGGCAGGCCATACCAATATCTGCAGGTGCTGCAGGCAGTTTAGGGCCTGCCTGTCTGCAGCATCAGCGTAATAGCTACACATTCACGAGTGTCCATACGAGTTTGCCAGGGCTGTCGCAGAGTAGGGGTGCCACGATAATTCCACGATACAAGAAACGTGATAAAATTATCACAATTATGTTATCATGATAATATTGCCACTTGTGTGAAAAAAATTCTAAAAAGTTGAAAAATTCATTTTTTGTACATAAGCGGTCTTATGCATCTATGTATATTATATTGAAGTCTTGCGAATTAAAGGAGAACTGCACTGCGCCTACAAGTAATTTTCTTTCTGTAGAAACTCCTTTTTTTTTTTTTTTCATAGAGGCGTTTATCCACCTTGGCAGGTTGGGTGGCTGTACTTACCCCTTTTCTCATCAGCTGCAGCCATCCAGAGTCTCCTCCGGTATCGGGGATCTAATTCTCCATGGACAGCCCCCCGCAGGGGGGTTGGGTTGGGAAGGGAGGGCCATCCTCCTCCACCCAGAACACAAGTCCAAACCATCCCCAAATCCAGAGAGACTGAGTGGCTGTCGGTGTAACTGGCAGAGCTTCATGAAGCCCGTCGTCCATTTTGCCTCCTGTTTTTTCTCCCCTGGGTAATGAAGCCCGTTGTCCATTTTGCCTCCTGTTTTTTCTCCCCTGGGTAATGAAGCCTGTCATCCATTTTGCCTCCTGTTTTTTCTCCCCTGGGTAATGAAGCACGTTGTCCATTTTGCCTCCTGTTTTTTTTCTCCCCTGGGTACTGAAGCACGTTGTCCATTTTGCCTCTGTTTTCTTTTTCCTCCCCTGGGTAGCACAGACCTGCAGTGAGGACTTTGTGCAAGCTCCGCCTCTGTGGAGACTCCCCCAGTGCTCTGAACGTGCCCCCATGGCTCCCACTGGTTGTGGTTTGCATGCACCACCACCTGGATTCCTCCAGGTGGCAGTCAAGTAGCGAGGCATGATATTTCCCCTCCTCAAGGGAGGAGAGCAGTCCTATGGACGCTCAATCCTTCCTCTCCTGACCGACACCCGAATGACTCACGTCCATTCCTGAACCCAGGTTGCTGGCATGGAAAGAGGTAAGGCATTCATGGTGCCTTATTTCTCTGCACCACTGGGCCAGCCTCCATAGAAACTCTCTTTGAATATTATCTAGATCCCATATTGTTGTTGTTTAGTCTTTGCTGGCCTTTAAGTGAGCTTGATGGGTGTTTCTGACGTACACACTAATGGTAAGTACCATTTTACAACTGTATGATGTAGTTCACATTCCCTTGGACTCTTGGAGCGCAGAGTTACTGATTTATTTCTCAGATTGCAATACCTTTGAGCTAGAAGCTCATTTACAGAGGTTCCACGTCATTGGGATACACAATATTTAGACGGCATGCAATTGTTTACAAGCATAACATACAAATCTTTGGTAATTGTAGTAAGTAGTATTAAAACAGAGGGACAAACAAAAACATAAAAGAACAGAGACCTAGCAGCTTATGGTGGTGCACAGTGCTTTAGATACAATCGAGAGGATGGGAAACATAAAGAAAATGATGGGATAACAATGTGAAGAATATCCGCCGCACAGGCTTTGTCCTAGGCAAGTGGGACAGAGGTGAGGTGATGGAGGAGGGACAGGGTTGATAGGATGTGGGAAGCAAGGAGGGAGGAAGAGGGGGTCCAGTTGTGTGGGGTAGGGTGCAAGTGCATGGGTTGTTACACATTTCCAGTGGTTCTCTAGTAGGATATGGATCCATTGTGAAAACAATGTTACATTCTTAACAAGGACATGAAGTACAGTTCTAAAATGGTACTGACCATTAGAATGCAAATCAGAAATGCCCACTGCATTTTGGTAAAAGGCCTGTAAAGATGGAACAACAGGATGTGGACCAGTATTTCAAATACAGTTTCTTCAAAAAAGGAAAAAAAAAGGAAAATAGCTGTGAGGTTCAAGGCAGCTCTCTGTAAACAAAATATCAAGAGTTAATAAATACATAAAGAATAGACTAGCTGGTCTGGCTGGAGCAGTAATTTGTTTTTGACCATTTAGATACGGCCCAGTTGTACTGAGGACTTCACCCATACCTGCCGAACCTTCCTAACCCCAGGAATCACTCATTATGATTAAACTTAATGCAGTCAGCCTCCTGTGTTGAACTACCCGGAGAAATGGAATTTTATGTAAATTATGGAACTCTCAGTTGGCTCATGCCACTTTCAAACTGCTGCCCTAGCAACTGATGCACTCTGAGTGCCTCAGATTCTTTACTCCGCCTGCCTAGTAATGATGTCCCGGAGAGCTCTCCTTGAACTGTCTCAGACTAAAGATTATCTGTAGATAAGTACTCATTTTCAGTTTAATTTTAAATTGCTGCCTTAGAAACATTGTTTAGTATAGTAAATTAGTGTTTTTAGTAGTTTTTTATTTATATTCGCGGCTTCCTCATGGTTCCTTGGAACAGAGGGTTCTGCATCTATTTTAAAGGTTTTATCTCAATTTATTATTATTTAAAGATATTTAGTGGTTAGTTCCTTGAACCGCTTTAGTTTGGTCTAAATTTAGTATTTTTCTCAGTTCCTTTTTCTTCAGGAACCGAATAGCGCTCGGTTCCAGGAACCACTAGCGGTAGTTATTTTAAAGTAATCTCCGGTTCCGAGTTAACTTAAATAACGTTTTTTTGAAGTAATCTTTTTTGCCTAGCTTAAATGTCAGAGGTCCATTTGGATAAACCTAAAAAATGCACAGGACCCACAGGTTTTAAATGTTGTGAGTCTTGTGGGCAACTTATAGCAAAAGCAGATAGACATTCTCTCTATTTCTTGTTTGGGTACAAGTCATATATTTGCCAGTTGTGATATTTGTAAGACCCTTTGCCCAAAAACGTTAAAGAAAAGGTCTAAAATTTTAGAAGAGATGACTTCTGCTTCTAGTGGGGATAATTCTGCTTCTTCCTCCTCCCACAAGAAGGATGGAGGTAAAGCCAAGGACCTGACAGGAGTTCAGATAAATCTGAACAAGGTAAAACAGAAAAGGCTGTGGAAACAGGCACTGAACCTGTTCCATTAAAGAAAAAGTGTAAAGAAAAACATGTTGCTGCGCCTCCGGCCGAGAAGGCCAAGGAGCTCCCAGCAGACAAACATATTATGCCCTCAGCCGAGGACATTGCTAAGGCACTACAAGTGTTACAAGCCCTACAGGGTGCAATCCCAGTTCCTACACTGACTGCCCCTGTTCCTCCTACAGTCCCAGCAAGGCAAGAAGTGCTGGAAGTGTTTGGTGAGGAGGAGGAGGATGACTTTGAAGGGGAACCTATAGATGCAGAGGTCTCTTCTGAGCAAGAGTTTGGATCTCCTGCTAGGGGTCCAGAGGAATACTCCTTCCACTATGCTTTTGTTAAGAACATGGTGGAAACCCTGAACCTTCCTTTTAAGGAAACAGAGGAGGATATGGAGGAGACAGACTTTCTAGAAATGATGGGGTTAACCTCGATGAAACGTCTACTTCTGCCCATGCATAAATCTTTAAAGAAGGTTGCAGTGCAGATTTTTAAGACTCCAACCTCTATCCCTGGTGTGGATAAGAAAGCTGACAAGAAATACCAGCTGGACAGAACTACAGCTGATTTTCTATTTATACATCCTGACCCTGAGGGAGTAGTCCAAGCTGCTGCCTGTGACAAGGCCGGGATCCCATTGGCTACCCATCCACCAGACAAAGATTCAAGAAAAATGGATGTTATGGGAAAGAAAGGGTACATGGCTGCCTCTTTTTTAGTTAGGCAGGCCAATTACATGGCATATTCAGTGCAGTTCCAAAAAGCTCTATGGAACACTTTTCTAGCTTTGGCTGATAGGGTCACAGGTGAAGTGGCTGTAGACTTGCAGGATACAGCAAGGACTGCACTTGATGCTACCAGGTACCAATTTCATATGGCAGTGGATGCCAATGATACTGCATCCAGGTTAATAGCTTTGTCAGTTTCACTCAGAAGGTTTGCATGGCTTAGAGCCATCAACCTAACTTTAGACACCCAGGCCAAAGCAATGGATTTCCCTCTGGGAGAACAACTCCTTGTTTGGGGATAAAACAGAAGCATACATGAAGAAGGTGGAGGAATATAAATCCACCTTTTGGAGCAATTTCAAGGATAGGCCCTTCACCTATTATATATCCCAGAGTAGGGGAGGTAGGGGTAGAGGTTTTTACCCCAGACCTTTCTTTCAGGCGCAAGACTCCCAGCCTCAGCAGCAAGTCAGAGGTTATTTTAGAGAAAGGGGCAGGAGAGCCATGAGAAGAGCGGCTCCTGCACCACAGGTTCAGGCACAGACTGCACAGAAGCCCTGACGGGCTAGTGCAGGTTGCATCCCCTATTACAGGTCTACCAGTAGGTGGCAGACTGGCTCATTACCTTCACGCTTGGCATTCCATCACCACAGACAAGTGGGTGTTGGAGATAGTGAGCCAGGGCCTGGCACTCAGTTTCAATTCATTCCCAAAGCTGAGAACAAGAACATTTGCTTCGGTAACAGCTGCACACAGGATTCTGTTGGAAGCAGAGGTAAAACATCTGCTAGCAATCAAAGCAGTAGAGGTAGCACCTCTAATAAGCAGGGGCAAAGGTTTTTATTCCAGATACTTCCTCATAAGGAAGAAAAGCGGGGATTGGCACCCTATTTTGGATCTAAGACTTCTGAACAAGCACATTTTGAAACCAAAGTTCAAAATGGTCACTCTAGCCATAATCATTCCTTCATTGCAAAAGGGAGACTGGCTAGCCTCCCTAGATCTAAGGGATGCTTATTTCCATATTCCCATCAGACCATCTCACAGAAAATTCTTGAGACCAGGCTGGCTTCAGGCATTATCAGTTTGCAGATCTCCCTTTTGGGCTAACTTCAGCACCAAGGGTTTTTACAGAGTGCCTATCAGTGGTGGTAGAGTTTTTGAGAAAACAAGGTATAACAGTCTTCCCCTACCTGGACGACTGGTTAGAAGTAAGACAGCCTCTGCAGCATGCAGTACAGTCACTGGCGCTCACAAAATCCACACTAGAGTCCCTGAGATTTCTGATAAACAAAGAAAAACCTCAACAGGTACCACTCCAGGTGCTGGAGTTTATTGGAGCAGAACTAAACACCAGACAGGGCAGAGCCCTCCTGCCACAGGACAGGGAGACAAGCAATCTGCAGATTGCAAAATCCTTTGTGTCTGGGAGACCCAGAAATACCAGAGAATTTCTCAGGCTACTAGGCCACATGGCATCTGCCACTGCAGTGGTAATGGGCTCCCGGTTTCAAATGAGAGATATTCAGTTCCATCTCAGACAGTACTGGTCTCAAAGGATGGATCCTATGTCCAAACTGGTTCCAGTCACAGAAAGTTTAGTCCAGGCCTTACAATGGTGGCTGGATGAGCACAACCTCAGGTTGGGTGTACCTTTTATAAGGGAACAACCTTCAGTAATCCTCACAACAGATGCCTCTCTTCTAGGCTGGGGGGCACACATGTTAGAGCACACAGCAAGTGGCACATGATCCCCCCAAGAGTCTCTGTTGCACATAAATCTCTTGGAGCTCAGGGCTGTTTACCTGGCTTTGAAAACATTCGCTCCTTGCCTGCAAAACAAGGTGGTACAAGACAGAACAGACAACACCACAACCATGTATTACATCAACAAGCAAGGAGGTACCAGGTTACATCTACTGTGCACAGAAGCAATGAGACTGTGGTCCCTGGTATACTCCATGGGAGTATCCCTGTCAGCCATACACCTTCCAGGGAAGGACAATGTGCTGGCAGACTCTCTAAGCAGTATAAGTCAGGACCACCATGAGTGGTGCCTGAATACTCGGGTACTCAGTACAATTTTCAGAAAATGGGGCACTCCAAAGGTGGATCTCTTCGCCTCCCCAGAAAACCACCAGTTTCCAATGTACTGTTGCAGGCCTCCTCTAAGGGGCACAATCCCCCTGGATGCCTTTGCCCTGGATTGGACAGGGAAGTTTCTGTATGCATTCCCTCCTTTCCCTATGATATTTAGGACCCTACTGAAATTGAGGTTCCAACCAGCAAAAATGATACTGGTGGCACCGGATTGGGTGAGACATCACTGGTACTCTCTTCTGCTGTCTCTGTCAGTGGTTTCCCCAATCCATCTGCCCAGGAGGCACAACCTGTTAACCTCCTCTCAGGGCAGGATCCTGTACCCTAATCTCAAATCACTGAGGCTCAAGGCATGGCTCTTGAGGACTTAGAATTTGTTAACCGTAACCTATCAGAACAGGTGCTGACAGTGCTTAGGGGTTCCAGGAAGCCTTCTACTAAGAAGACATATTCCTCTAAGTGGAAAAGATTTACAATATGGTGTACAGGTAAAGGTTTGAGCCCTTTCTGGGCTGATTTGGCTATTCTTCTAGATTACCTTACACATTTACATTCCTTAGGTCTGAAGCCTTCCACCCTCAAGGTCCACTTAACTTCAGTCTCTGCTTACCTGTCAGTTGGTAAGAAGAGGTCTATGGCTTCTCATCCAGTATTTAGAAAATATTTTAAAGGCCTTAATCTTCCGCACCCTTCCCTAAGGGAACCGATTCCGGCCTGGAATCTAAATATTTGCATTGCTAAACTCATGGATGCACCATTCGAACCTATGGCAACTGCAGATTCGAAGTATGTCACTTGGAAAACTGTTTTCCTGGTTGCCATTACTTCAGCCAGAAGGATCAGTGAATTACAAGCCCTTTGCACAGATGTGGACTATATCTCATTCCACAGGGACAAGGTGGTCCTTAGGACTAATAGAAAATTCCTTCCCAAGGTGGTATCTGATTTTCACTTGAATCAGTCTATCACTCTACCTGTCTTCTTTACAGACAACTCCAGTTCTCCAGAAAGGAGACTTCACTCCCTTGATGTCAAAAGGGCGCTTAGCCACTATATTGACAGAATCAAGTCTTACAAGACAAGTCAATCACAGCTCTTTCTCACATATGGTGAAGTTGGTAAGGGCAGAGCTGTAACAAAACGTACAATTGCTCGCTGGATAGTGGAATGTATACAGTTTTGTTATAGTAAGGTGGGTAAACAGGTACCTCTGGGCCTGAGAGCACACTCCACCAGGGGCACAGCTGCTTCAGTGGCAGCTTCAAGAGAAATTCTGCTACTGGAAATCTGTAAAGCAGCTACATGGAAAACAGTACACACCTTCACAAAGCATTACAGCCTGGACTTGCAATCCAGAGGTGATGCTAGGTTTGGTACAGCAGTATTGCACAGCCTGTTTATGAAATAGGTGCTCTGCACAACCTCCAAAGGTACTGCTTGGTAGTCTGCATTAAGTTTAATCATAATGAGTGATTCTTGGGGTTAGAAGAAAAAATTACTCACCATAATAATCTTGTTTCTTCAAAGGGATCACTCATTATGATTAAAGACCCTCCCTACCTCCCCTACTAGAACCTATAGAAGTTGCTCTGCGTCCCTGCATTAGGGTTTTTTTCTTTTCTCCTATATAGGTTAAGATAGAGACTCACCTTGTTTAACCAGCTGGTGTCCAGGTGGTCTCAAGTTTCTTAGGTTTGTTGGTTAAGAATGTTTTGACCTGAAAGGGCAAAAAATATTATTTTCTAAGGTTGTTAATTTTAGCTAGTGGGTCTTTTATCCAGTTAGGCTTCGTAAGAATCTGAAGCACTCCGAGTGCAGCAATCTGAAAGTGGCATGAGCCAACTGAGAGTTCCATAATTTACATAAAATTCCATCTCTCCGGGCAGTTCAACACAGGAGGCTGACTGCATTAAGTTTAATCATAATGAGTGATCCCTTTTAAGAAACAAGATTACTATGGTGAGTAATTTTTTCTTCCCTACCACACTACCACGACACATTTAGTTGATGACATCTCAACTAAATACCACTTATCTGATTGCTTTGCATCTTGTCTTGCACCACAGTTTACTAAAGGAATAATGCACGACAGGGTGGGTGGGTGTTATGCTGGAATAACACCCCGCCTCAGGTAGTTGGGCTCAAGGCCGCAAGGTTGAGAGCATCCAGCACCCGAGAAGGGATGTTATCCCAGCATAACACCCACCCTGGAGTGCATTATTCCTATTATACAGTGGCTCATTTGTGAGAACAAAAGAGAAAAGTAAGAAAAAATACATATAAATTTTTTTTACAATTTTAATTCATTTTTTATGTGTGGAGGTATGCTTATTGGGGAAAAAAGTTCATACTTGCTGTTCTTTCCAGAAGTTGGTGCTGTTGCTATAGCAAATAGTTTCAAACTGTATGGTAACTCATTTTGGCACCCCCTCGTCTGTGCAACATGGTTGCAATACCAGGTGAAATACTTTTAGCAAAGTTTTATGATTTTATTGTAACAGTTGCGGATGAGAGTGGGAATGGAAGTTACAGGTGGGATCGAGAGACCTGTATACCGGAAGGAAATCTTATGTGTCACCCTCAAAATCCGCTCCTGGTGAAGAGGTGTTTTGAACTGTAAAAAGAAATATATTTCCTAGTAAAACTCTCCACAGGTCTATACTCAGTCTGTATTTTTTTAAATGGTGATGGTTAGTGCGGCAGTGCAGGGCGGCGGGGAAGGTGTTCAGTGACAGGCATGTGTTCTGCTGTATTTGAAGCACGCTACACCTTTCTTTTTTTTTTTTTTTTTTTCAATATGTGGCTAAAACAGGCGAGTCAGTGGAAGTGTTGTCTGATAAGTGGACAGTTTTGTTTGGGGGGAAAGTGTGAAGGCTGTGTGTTAAAGTGCCGTGAGCCGATCTGAAATGCGGCTTTCACTTTAGCTGCGAGTGAGAATGGAAGCACTGAAGCTGACTGTGACAGGGACAGCAGCGGACTGATTTTTATTTTTTCTTTTAATGCGGTCATAACTGTGCTGGGACAACATCCCAGGTCTAGCCCCAGACTGACCAATCGGAGCCCAGCATTTTCTCTTGCCATTGTATAATAATAACTAAACTAGTACAGTGGGCAAGCCCCACTCAATGCCTGCCCATACCCACACACTGTACTAGTCTTAAGGCTAAATGACTATTTCAATCATTTTTGCATGTATTGTACCTTGTACATCATCACACACAGTGCAAAAAAATCATCACAGTCACACACTAATTACACATTATACGATGGGGTAAATTCAAAGTCGGAAACCCCACAATCTAATTGGCTGGCACCTTTGCCAGCGTGATAAATCCTCCAGTATACCCACTGGAAAAGGTGCCAGTCTCCAGCGAACCACATGAAGAACTCCCCCCGAAATCACTCTGAGAATTACCACCCTAGGAGTGACGAAGACGGCGAGACTCCCCACTTCTCAGCAGCCAGAAAATCGTACCACAGAACACACAGTGTCCTCACCCACTTTCAGTGACATTCCAAGCTACAGAGCTTCCCACTTGGCACTGATAAACCCTCCCAGAGAACCTCACAACAAAAAGCCAAGTCAAGTGGTTTTTTTTTTCTGACCGCATTTTACCTCAAAACGTAACCAACTCCTTCCTGCTGCACACTGTCTCCCTCTCTCGTCACTCGCAACCTTTTCTTCTCTCACTGGATATCTGGCTACCTACTACATTCTACCCTCTCCCGATGCCAACAACTCAGACCGCACAAAAAAAATAGATAAAAAAAAAATTTAACTGTTTCCCAGTCTAGAACTGGAAGACGGCTGGGAAACTAGTGTTAATCACAGCAGAAGTCTACACTGCCATGCATGCACCACAAATGTAGCCAGTGCTTGCCAGTTCAAATTGCCCCGGCTCCTAAAACACAAATGGAGCTGGTACAGAATGAACTACAGACATGAGGCACATCCTACGAGAATTCCCAGCCCAAGAAAAATCTTTATTCTAAAAATATCAAACCCATCTTCCATTAATAAGTTTCAGTTCAAACATTAAAAAAAAAATCTGAAACATGTCGTCTACCATTTATTTAAATGCCAACAGGGGACTATTTTTTTAGGTGTAACAATATACTCCACAATCTCCCAAGACAAAACATAAATAAAACACTAAAAAGACACAAAAATAACACACCAATTATTTCCATCATTGTGTAATAGCAATATACCACTTCAGGATGTGGGTAAATGGGTGGATTTATCACACCTGGTGTGGTTGTCACTCTGCCTGCAGCCTCATGACTGAACCATACCAGGCATGGTAAATCCTCCCATATACCCACACCCTATTGTGGTACATTGCTTAACTCACTCACTCACTCTACTGTATGCTGAGGAGCCACCATGTCCACATGCCCCCATTGCCCACATCATTAAACAATACAGTCTGACCACAGTCTTTAGTGCCAGCTTGATGAAGTTAGTCAAAATGTAATTTGATTCTGGTGACTTGCTGCTGCCTTCCCTCTAGCACTAGCCAAATCAAAGTGGGCGAGGTTCCCTAATGTTTATGATGACTTGGCTCAAGCTGGCTGGTGGCTGCCACCTCCTGTTCTAATTTCTAATGTGATGGACTCAGTCAGTTGAGTCAGTCACCCCCTCCCTCCCTCCTCCTCACCAGAAAGATACACTAAACAGAGTAATGTGTGTTGCAACACTAGGCCGGGGTGGGGTGGGAGCACTAGAAAAATAATTGTTTCACAATTTAAAAAGCAGAGACTGAGTCATGCTCTTACTATGGATAACAATATTATTAGCAGGAGATTAGCTGTTTAATTGGTCACCATTTGAGAGAGAAGTTTTAACTCTGCAGTTCCTTATGTTAATGTTTTCTGATGTCAATATGTCTGTTTTTTTGTCTAGTTTTGTTTTCCATGATTGGCACACAGACATGTTGTTTGAGATGAAGTTGTTGTGAGGTGTTAATTAAATGTTTTCTGCTGTGCTTGTAGCTGTTTGATTATGCCAGTTACTGTCCCCAAGATTCATATCTTCCACAAGTACTACTTCCCCTGTTGCACAGGTGTCTTCCAGTTCAGTAATGATTTCATTGTTAATGTCTGCAGAAGTATTTGGAAGTGTGTAACAAACACCAAGAATAGAAACATAGAAGCTGTCGGCAGAAAAGGACCTACTGGCCCACCTAGTCTGCCCTAAGGTTCTTATCTACTTTGCTGCCGTGAACCCTAATTAATCACTGGCCCCCCGCCATGTTATCTTGTATCTATCCCATCCATGTTCCCATTTTGGTACCCACCACCTCTGCTGGGAAGGCTGTTCCAGATGTCCGCCATCCTTTCATTGAATAATATTTAGAATATTAAATGATTTCTTGTTGATAGTGTTTACTTTGGCCCACACAGTTTCTGTTTGACTATTAGTTTTTTTTATTTTCCTGCTTATGTCCGTGGTAGTGAGTTCTTCCTTGATGTACACAGCGATACTGCCTCCCTTCCTCTTGGGATAAAACACCCACTGTGCCAACCTTTCTGAGATAGTCTAGTAGTTGTATCAACATCAGTATCATGCCTTCAAGTCTGGATTCATATGACCAAAAAGGTGGTCTACCTACTGTAGTTGTGACAAATCTTTTGAAAACAAGCTCGGAGATGTGTCCCTAAAGTGTCATTTGAATGTTGAACCCTAAATGATCCTATCGGTACAGCTCATAAAAATATGGCTAAGCAAAAGATCAGATTTACTGTAGGTAAAGTACCAGTACACACACTCTCTCGGATGTCTTTAAGCTGCAGTTTATCAAACATAGGGGGAAGATCAGAAAGGATGGCCAAAAAGTACTTTATCATGGAAAGAGTGGTGTATGGATGGAACAGACTGCCTTGTGAGGTGTTTTGTGCTGGGGGTACAACAGGGTATGAAATAAGCCAACTGTAATAATGCATAGCACTCGGCATAGACTGTTTAACAAAATTTAAAAATGTATATAATTTTGTTAATTTTGTCTACTGTGCCATAGACTCCCTGAAAAAAAATAGTTAGCAGTCTGCTGCGACACATTTTTGGAAATGGTTAGCATTACCCCCTGTTTTGTGTACCAGCTATTTAATACCCTGAACAAGGATGGGGACAGGCTCAAGAGCCTGATAGGATCGGGGCTCTTAAGGTAGAGGAAGATAACAGGGGGATGGATGACCAGTAGGGCCTTCACAAACATATTAGGCAGGGTTGTGCAGACTGACTTGGGCCAATGGGTCTTATTTCTGCTGTCATATTCTGTGTTTCTTTATTTGGTTGCTGTAACCTTGCTTAATTCTTCC
Organism: Neoceratodus forsteri; assembly: GCA_016271365.2. NCBI lineage: Eukaryota > Metazoa > Chordata > Ceratodontiformes > Ceratodontidae > Neoceratodus > Neoceratodus forsteri. Next base: position 1,370,084,683 of record CM057449.1, read on the forward strand.
CAGGACAGCGGACAATACATAACTTTAATTGCTTTATTACACTAAGCCCCATGACCAACAATATCACCCCCAATGCTTCGCGGAGTCTTGAAGTGCGGGGGGTGCTGTTGTTGGATATGGGGCTTACTGTCATACAGGCTGCTTTTTTCCTTGGTTTCGATATTTTAATGCCAGAAGCAGTAGCGCTGTCCCCTTTAGTTTCTGGTGTGTGTAACATTTTTGTATTTATATTACACTAGTGAGGCGTCCAGTTTGGATAACCAAGGATGAGGTTGCAGGATTTATATGTAAGCCGTTTTTGTTTTTGAAACTCAGTTTTTATTAAGGTATTCCATAAATGACATGTTTTAACATGTTTTAACATCACACAGATTTTGACATATAGAATGAACACTGATTACAGTGTCATGGGCCCCATAATCAAAAGTCCCAGGCTGCATCGCGCAAGTGCCTACGCCGCGCAACTGAGATGCGCCGGCACAAAATGGCATATTCAGAAGATGAGCCATGAGATGCGATCCTGCATGTCTGGCTGAATATTCCGAACATGTGCAGTTGCGCAGTGGGGGATGCGTGATGTGGCAGGGGACCTGAGCCCTATGCGGAGCATGGGGAAATGTGCGATAGGCGGCCACATGCGCGGTAGATTGACCTGTGGTCACTGGTACCCAGACTGATCCCCACTTGTATGTCTGTTAGTGAGTACCAGGTCCAGGATAGCTGATTCTCTGGTGGGAGAAACCACCATTTGATTCAGTCCTGCCCCCTCAAAGCCATGAGGAAGTCTCTACTCCTCTCTGAGGAGGCTGAGAAGGTGGACCATTCTACATTTGGAAGATTGAAGTCCCCGACTAGCAATAGCTTGCCTTTGTCAGTCATCCTCATTTATGTCTTCCAGGAGAATGGCTACAAGAGTCAGCCCAGTGTCTGCTACCATCGACTGGAGCTCACTGATTTTGTTTCCTAGGCTCCTGGCATTAAGGCAGTCCACCTTTTATCTTGTGCCCACAACCTTCTTGTTTTTTTATGTGACCTCACCTTTCTTTTTTCCCCAACCACCTGAATTTCATGTTTTTCGAATTTTTCTGAAGGTTTAGTGAGCTGTCCCCCACTGGCATCATTCTGTACCCTTTTATGAACTCGTGCCTTGCTCCCCCCCCCCCCCCATGCTTCTAGCCTCAAATTCAGGCGGACTCCTAGCTAGGTTCCCAACTTTCCAACCCTTCTCAGTGGTATTCCTTGCCTCATTCTCCCCCCGCAGTCAGCTTCTTTGTCCACCAATGTAGATGTCAAACTTCTGTCCCATTGCGCAGTAATTTTAATACCATCTCTCTGTGTGTCACACTATCCATGAGGACAATATTGTCTTATTTTCCCAGATTTAAAAAAACTCCCTTTTGCATCTCACCCATACCTTTTCAATCAATATTTAGTGGAAGGCCTTTTATTCTGGTGGTGTCAGATTGCTCCAAAAATTCCCTGTTCTGCTGTTAAGCAGCAGGGTTAGCTCGCTGCATATTGCCCTTTCAAATGATTGTATTGTTAGGTTATGTATCACAGTGCAGAATTTGGATTTTGTTTTAAACAATTGTTTAATAGTAGTAGTACGCAGTGAGCTTTGGAGTGAAATGTTTGGAGTCATCTGTATCCAGTTAGGCCACAAGTGGTTCCAGTTGCCCTCTGACCTGGATCAGCAGGTTCAGATGACCCAGCTGATGCTCGAAATCAACCAAACTTCCAAGCACATCCAAACCAAAGGAGACTCCACACCGAATGCTGCTATCAGTGCATTTGCAATTTATTTAAAAAAATATTGATTAACAGACAGCAGCTCGGTGCTCACCACAGCAGAGAACCCCTAGCACTTCTGCATCAAGCCTTCCAAGGGGGCAGTACTCCTGGTTGAAATTGTAAGTTCATCTGGGCTGGCTGCCCTATCCAGTGCACCGCTCCGATTGAGCACAGGTGGGCTTCACTTTGAAACTATGATGCTGGAAATCATCCTGTGGTGGTGTCCCCTCTGAACCTTTTAGGGAGAATACTTTTAGCCTGGTTGAAGCCCTCGGTCACTCTGAAAACGGACACCTGTCGGAACAATGGGCTGGAATAGCAGTTGCTTACTGTGACACTTAGCTCAGCCTCAATCCCTTGCACTATAAACCATGCAAAACAATGTAAGATTGGCTCAGGCTCTTACTTCACAACCCAATTGCATAAAAGATTCTGATAATTATAAATGAACTTGCATGAGGCAAACCATGGAGGTGTATATAAAAACAGATTTTATTATTCCTCTGTAATATACACTAACTAGTAACTGTTGCATAAATATCAAATATTGTAAACATTGTAAAAACCAAAATAATACAAGGTAAACAGAGCAACAAAAACTTAAACAAAAAACAAAAGTCCACAGGCACAATACACTGTCTTAGCAAACTTTTGAAAATAGCATCATTGTCCATGCATAGACACTATAAAAGTTTCTTTGCATAGGCATTTAAGAATTTCTTTGCTTATAAAATTTTACGTGTTTTTTTGTATACCCATACTAACTATGGTTAAGAAATTCCCTTTCATTTAATCACACCTTGGCTAAGCTACACTAAAATATTATAAAAATATTACAGCAATACTCACATATTTGTTGTTGCGTAATGTGGATTTTTCTTCATAATACAAGAATACTGGTGAGAGTTCTTCTTTCTCTTGCTGTCAAGTGTCCTTTTGGAACTGCTGGCCCTTGGCTTTGCTTCACACACCCTGGCATGGACCCTCTTCTGTAATACACAGGAGCAGCTCTGTTCTTGGTGGACAGAAACAGGTTTAGCTTTTGGAGTGAAGTCTTATCAGATAAGAGACACAGTCTCAACCGACATATGTGTAACCCCCGGACCCCTGCCTTTTTGCAAAATGACAGGTGGCATGCTGTTGAAGCTGACAGCAGTACCTGGTGGGGACTGGGTTCGGGGAGGATTAGGTTACTCGGCACGGGGGCCTAGGTTTGGCTATTCTGCACAGGGGCACCCAAGTAAATCCGAACACAGGAAGCAATAACTGTAATGTCCAAAACCAGGAATGGATTCTACAGTGTGGCTTTTATTCACATCCAATCTGAACAAACAAAGCATAGACGGACCCCCACAGGGCTACATTCCTGGTAATGCAGATTAGAGACAACGGAACACTTCTTCACATTTCCAGCCCTTGGGCTCTGAACCTACCAAGCACACAGCCCGGACTTGCACGCAGCTTTGAGTACACAGCCCGACTTGTACACTACTTGGGTTTTCCCCACTGGCCCGGCTCCCCCGACGGGCACTTGGTCTGCGGTCCATTTTGGGAAATGAACCAATTTTCCTGTTGTGGCTCCCCAAACCACTCTAGAGCCTTCGACTCCTAGAGGGAATTTTCCTTCCAATCCCACGTCTGGGTACTTCCCTCATCACTGGCCAAGTGCATGAGGCAAAGTAGAAATCCACAGAGCAAATCCGTAGAGGTGGACCTGGTCACTAAAGATGGGGGGGTCTCCCACCTCCAGCTCCCACAGTCCATACCCGGCCATTTCTCTGGAAACTAAACAACTCTTTTACTGAAAGCTTGGCAATGTAGATTACTGGGTAGATGTATGTCACATCTCCTCTACATATCTTGACTTCCCATAAGTGCTGGACTTGAACATACTTTTACTTTTTGGCTAAGCCTATTACTCTAGGCCTCCCACTATGTCAGTAGTCCAATCCCCACTATCACACAAGTCCCAGGGTGAAAAATATAGGCCCTTTAGAAAGAGCAGACACTCACCCTCTGGTTGCAGGTGCCCCACAGGCGATTCATAAATCTTCTTGTTTCCCAAAAAAACTCTTGTACAAATAGGCAGCTTCTTCACTAGCAAAAGTCCAGGGGGTTGCCCCTGGAATATGCAGAAAACCCTTTCCTGCGCCATCCCCTGAGGGATGGGGCACTGAGACCTGAATCAGCGGCCTCCACCACTTCAAGCTATCTTCTGTGTCTCTCTTTTGGTGGAAACACACACCTTTTTTCTGAATGGTAGCCTTATGTCAGGGCTGAGACTCCAAGAGCCTACACTGAACTGCTGTGCTCCTACCTCAGCAAGCTCCAAACTCCAACTGACCACAGACTACTGTTCAAACCTCCCAACATTCTATTCCAGCTCCCTGCTGCAGATTCCATTGTGGCTCATGCAGCTGCGATAATTCTACGGTGATGTCATCCCTCAGTCTCAGCTGAGACTGAGAACAGAGTGAGACAGTGTGAAACCTATTTAACTGGAGTTTCACAAGCTGCCTTCCCTGCCTACCACTAGGTCTTACTGGGATTCTAGTAATCCTTGGTAACAAGGGGGTTATGTGTGTCCTTACAGCATCAAGGTTTTAAGAAATCTGGGTGTCTCCCAAGTAGCTGGATGTTTATACCAGTTTCACTGTGACGATAGACAGCATGGCTTTGTCCTGGGGAAATAGTGTCAGACAAACCTTATGGAGTTCTATGATTGGGTGACGAATGCCTTGTACCTGGGTAGGCCGGTGGATGTCCTCTTTCTTGACTTCAGCAAGGCGTTTGACTCTGTTCCCAACGGGGGCCTGTTGGATAAGCTGGGGGAAATGAGGGTGGGAATCAAGACGATCAGATGGATAAGGAATTGGCTCCAGGACCGGACCCAGAGGGTCGTGGTTGGCGGGATAGTCTCATGCCCAAGGAGGTTCATTAGTGGGGTCCCTCAGGGATTGGTCCTTGGGCCACTCCTGTTCAATACCTACGTCTCTGACATAAGGAAGGGCATCAGGAATGAGATGAGTCTCTTTGCGGAGGTTTTTAAAGCTGGGGGCGGTGGTGGATGGGGAGGAGGGTAGGGCGGCCCTCCAGGGGGACCTAGAGGCTCTGGAAGGTGGTCTAGAAAGTGGAAACTGAGGTTCAGTGCAGGGAAATGCAAGGTACTGCACCTGGGAGCCAGAAACCCAGGCCAAGTGTACACCCTGGGGGGGAATAAATGCTACAAAGTCTCAATGGCTGAGAGGGACCTGGGGGTGGTGATGGATGTCAAGATGAACAACTTGGAGACTTGTAGGAGGGCAGTGGCCAAGGCCAACAGGATGCTGGGATGCATCGCTAGGGGGAGCACCTCCAGAAGGAGGGAGGTGATACTACCTCTGTACAACTGCTTGTTGAGGCCGCACCTCATGTACTGCATGCAGTTCTGGAGGCCACATTTAAAGAGGGACATTGAACTCCTGGAGAGGGTCCAGAGGAGGGCAACCAAAATGATCTGGGGCTTGGGGGACAGGACCTATGGGGAGAGGATCGAGGAGCTAAATATGTACACATTGGAAGAGAGAAGAGACTGGGGGGGGGGACATGAAAGAGGTCTTCAGGTACATGAGGGGGTTGAATAGGGGAGGCAAACTCTGGGTGCTCCAAAGGAAGGAGGGGGAGGTGACTAGAGGGCATGAGTGGAAGCTGGAGTGGGGGAGATTCAGGGCAGAAAGGAGGAGATGCTACTTCACTGAGAGGGTGGTGGAGCCATGGAATGCGCTGCCCGGGGAGCTGGTGGAGGCAGAGACGGTGGAGGGGTTTAAGAGGGGGGTGGGACAGGTACAGGGGAAGGGTTCTGGAAGCAAAGTCCAGTGCAGAGAGAATATCCGGGACTTGGAAGGGAGAAGCCTGAGAGGGGGGCAGCAAGGTCAGTTCCCAAGGTGAGGGCTGACCAAACGATCAGACGCAAAAGACTGATAGTCCTATTCTGCTGGCATTTTAGTATGTTAGTATAATATATGCTAATTCACCAACTTTGATTGGATCCTGCAGATAAGGTTGGATGGTCAAAGTCCTTCTCCTTGGGACCACCTCTCCTTAATACTTGTTTATTCCAGCATGAAATCAAAGATCACAATTATTTTTCCTCCTTGCATTTGAATGCAACCAGGTATGTATTTGATAAACACATCTTTGAACTCCACAGATTATTTGCCACATTTTGATATGATTCTTTTGTCTCTAATGTCTGTAGTTCACAAGATAAGTCAATTATGGATATAAATATTGGTTCCAAGCAGATATCTCCACAAAAGTCACATTTGCTTAATCTCTGCTTTCTGTGCTTTAAAATAAGGTATCTTTCTTACAAGTAAACTTTTAAAACGTTGATTAAAAGTCCAGAAATCTCTTCTGAGTAAGATTCTCTTTGTTTCAAATCCATCAGCAGGCATGGTCCATAACTCATTGGCTGACACTTGGCGTTGAAACATTGTTGTAGCAAAACTTTAAAGGACAACTAAACATGTTACTTCCAACCACCGATGAATGCAAAATCCCAAAGAGTAGGACTGCAGACTATGCCCTTACCTGTCATGTAGTGCACTTCGGTTTATCCAGAAACATATTTTAAAAGCATTTTGTGATGTTTGAAAAACGTAAACAAAGTGCCCAGCCTTTCAAAATCCCTGCTCCTGGTAGCAGCCTTAGATAGCCACGATGTGCATACATAATGATGTCATCAGAGCCACAGAGCTCCGGAGCGATCATAGGATCACTACAGGGACCTATTAAATATATTACTTGTAACCCCCTCAGGCTGCATATATAGGCAAACTCCTTTACTGTGCATGTAAGCATAATAAACGTAGGTAAAACCCAATATTATAAAACATTTTTGTCATGTATAATTTGTTCCCACACACCTCCCTAGTTGTCTCTGGGTCACACCTGCAGAACTGCAGGGTACACGCAGCTGATCGGAAGCCAGTCTACATATCAACATGCTGGAGCTTTTAGCACTGCACTTGGTACTGTTAGAATTTGCTCTGCTGGTCGGGTTAGCCAGGTCAACACCATCAACATGACTACCATGTTCTACCCGAATAGGCAGGGTAACATGCAGTCCTGCGGCTGTGTCAGGAGGCATTACAGACATGGTCCCTGGTCTGTTCATTACAAGTAGACCTAGTAATGATCCACATGGCAGGTGCAAAGGGCCAGCTAGTGGACACCTTCAATTGCGTGAGAGGGCTGTCCCACAAGTAGTCACTGCATCTACAGGTAGTATTCTAGGCATTTCTTTGGGGAGGGAGTACAGTGTGGAAATTCATGGTGAGGTTCTTCAGCAGTTTACCACATGCACTGAAGCTGCCCTAGCCTGACCGGCAGCCAAACAGACCATGCGGAGGTGGATAACATCATGCAGTGCTGTGTGTTACTGGTTGACTGGGAAGGAGCCACTGGAAGGGTGAAGGACTCACTCCATTAAACATATTGCTACCTCTTCTGCTGCTGCCAGGTACATCCTCATTATTGAAATTCCCAGGGTTGCTACCTGGTCTGATGTATGCAAGCTTATATCCCATTACAGTATCGACATATGCGGTCTCCAGAATGCTGCTTTTGATTTATCAGTCTTCCAGTCAGTGTTCGCTTGAATGCTGGGGTGTGAGCATTGCCCTCTTCTCCTCCTGAGAACTGCTAGGGATAGTGTGGATAGTGAACTTATTCTTGGTAATTAGAAGAATAAGCTATGAACCAGTAATTGTAGTTTTGCTACTAGTATTCAGCTCAAATCACCATCATGACCAACCTAGCCTCTCTGGCAAGGCCTGCTTTTGGTACCTACTTCTAGTGTGCAGATCTGAGCGCAATGTGGTTTTAGCTGGATGACAATATGATTGGGTGGTAGGAGGAGTCAAGCTCGAAGACTCTTACGCAGCACAGTTGAAGTCTGCCTATTTGTGGATGTGAACTGAATATTGGTAGTAGAACTATGTTGGTGGTAAGTAATCTATTGTTGCCTTACACCTCATATATCCTGAGCTGATGATTAACTCATGTTAAATCAGTTTCTAGGTTGTGCCCTAATACATACACAATAAGACATGCAGGGTGTGGGTTACTATTCGTAAACCACATGCCCAGGTGCGTTGTGAGGCATGAGGTGCTTGCACCGAGTGCCTTCAACCTCCTGGAAGTGCGGCTCAGGAATAGTAACCCATACCAGGGAGTGTCTCATTGCGCTTGAAAAATGGGTTCATTAAAAAAAAAATAGTGCGGTTACCATTCCTGAGCAGCACTGCTTTGGAACCTTCTCCATCCGTCAGGAAGCAGGATTTTGCCTACCCATTTTATAATGCTTAATTAACATATGGGCCTTTGAACTTATTTAGTCAGTTGGGAAGCAGGATATTTCCTACTCATTTTATAATTAATAATATTACATTTTATTATTAGTGAATTATGAGGCTTGACCCTTGCTTTTGGAGCTAAATTTATTATTCCGCTTCCACCAGTTACATGTCCCATGTGAGTTATGGCAAGAAAATAGCACCACTAATCCACCTTTCATTTGATTTATGGCAAGAAAGTAGCAACACTAATCTACCTTTATAGGGGTGAGTTTGTTAAATGAATCGATATGTTTATTCTAACCCAATAATTAATATTTTCAGATCACAGTTTTGGGAACTCCAGCAGAAGAAGATGAAGGTGGTAAAATTGACCTTATTGACGCTGGTGCCTTCACAGATCTTGATGTTGTGTTTATGGCCCATCCTGCACAAGAAAATGCAGCCTACCTGCCTGATGTTGCTGAACATGAGTAAGTAAACAAGACAGGAGCAAAAAGAGAAAGAGACAATTCATTTTGACAGTGTGTCTTGGGTGATAATATCAGCGGCTAAGAAACAGGAGGGAGTTAACTTTTTCCTACCAGAAACTGTCAAGAAAGAGACAAACCTTCTCAAGAAAGCCCAAGAGTGAGAAATTGCTGTTAATTTGCAATGTTCCCCAATAACTCAGTTTTCTCCAATAACTGTGGCCCCAGAATAGGTATTAGGTGTGACTAGTTGGTAAACTTTTTCCATAGGCTAGTATTGGGGAACCAGCATTATAGCAGTAGCTGTGCAGTCTTGTAATTTGGGTTCTTGGAAACCATGCTGAGTTGTGAAAGTAAGCGGTACAATCTCATAAGGATGATCCTGGTATTCAACAGTTGTGTGAAGGAAATGGGATATCCCAATATATGATAAGTTGGAACTGTTACAAGTACAGCAGTAAATGGCCCCTCTTTGTTCTTCTTTGGTACAACTTCCTCCTGGTAAGTTAAGCTCAAGTAAGATATCATGCTGTTTTCTCCAACTAACACTGGAACGGATTTCCCTGAGATGAACATGCAAAATGTTGCTTCCTCAGCTCTTATTAACTTGGTGCACAAGTGGTGAAAGATACTGGGTAAAGTAGCCTTCAACCTGGCAAAACAAAAAAAAGATGCCTATAACTCAACAGCCAGGCTGTTCTTTGTCAGGAGAAAACAACCCCTTCTATTTAGCCAAATATTCTCCCAAAGCAGCGACTCCACCAGTAGAATTACTGAAGTCAACCGATGCTGCAATTACCTAGCCCCAGTAAAATCTCTTTAGCCCAGAAAGATTGGGGGAAAATGATGAAGCCACATAGCCCTTGGACACGGACATTGTTTGTATCTGGTGCTTGAGAGACTTGACTAACTTTTCTGGATTTTTTTTGTTTTGTTTCTTTTGGGGGTGGGATGGATGCATTTTAATTGTACAGTAAATTAAAAAAAATGGCATGCTGTTAGCATCTTTTTCTTTCAGCAAAGTATTGCTTTTCTGCTGTTTTGGTGAATGTGTGTCTTTAGGAGGTCTGACCGTGCCCCTGGTAATTTTTCTTTTCTAGCGTGGTTGTAAAATATCATGGAAAGGCTTCTCATGCAGCAGCGTACCCTTGGGAAGGAGTAAATGCACTGGATGCTGCTGTGCTTGCATACAACAGTCTGTCAGTCCTAAGACAGCAGCTGAAACCAGACTACAGGCTTCATGGTATGAGATTTGCTGCAGTTAATGGCCTTTATGTAGGATTTTGAGATGTTGATGGTGGGGTTGGGGAAGAAATAAAAAATGTGGACACTTGTGTAGCATTTTGGGTCATGAAGTGTGTCTATTCATTACTACAGAAATTCTTTCCACTAGTGTATGTCATAGGCTCTTATGGCATAGCTGGACCCCACATAGTGTACTGAAGGGACTAATAATATTTGGGTATACTTGCACACTCTGGGTTCATACAACAGTGTGCACACCTGCTAAGTTCATCTGCAGAACATATTACCTTCAGGCACACTCTGGGTTCATACAGCATCACTTACAGCTAGTGAGACCACCTGCACTGCATGCTTTCTGCAGACACACTCGGTGTTCATGCAGAACTATGCACATCTGGTGAGTGTACTGTAGCTTCAGATTCACATTGAGCCAACTGTACTCGGAAGGTCCTCCTTCAGGAGGAACACTTATTAAACTTAGGTCAACCTGAGGGCAAAATCTTTTTAGGGCACATTGAGAGGGTAACTCTCGATTTAAATGTAGAGGATTCATCTGTGGGTAAAGCACTTTAAGGGCACTAGTGGGGTTCAGCTGTGCCAAGTAAACGAAGGGAGTCCACTTCTTGAGACTTTCTGATAACAGTATTTGGAGACAGATGTTTGCACCTTTTGTAACATTTGAGAAGTGGAATGCCCCGAACCATTATTCTGCTCTCCTTGTAAAAAATCTGCCAAGAAGCAATGCTGTAGTCTTGTTTAGACAGTGATGTTCATTCATTTTGCATTGTTTTGTACCCTAATATTGTGTAACCCTTAAAGCTTAGGAAATGTTGGGTATAGGTCGAAGTGACAGAAGAATAGAAAGGCTCCACAGTTGTAGCCAGCTTTCGTTTTCTATTCAGCCGATGCACTGGTGTCCAGGTGAGTGGGATAGTGGGTGTAGGGGAACCTGCCAGTTGTCCATATAGAACACATGGTACTTCCTGTCCATATAGAACACATGGTACTTCCTGGGGTTTAACCCCTAGACTGCCAACAGGATTAGAACATGCAGGAAATTGTGGACAGATATAGCAGTCTACGACACAGCAAGGGTGTGTTTTTATGGAACAGATTCTAGCACTGAGTTATATCACTCTGAAAGCACCTATTTTACAAGATATACAAAATCACACATGCCCCCACAATGCAAAGCATCATGGGCTGCATATGCAAATCACCACAGAATACTATGCTGGTTCAACTTTAAGCAGAAATGCATGGTGCTGAAAGGCCTCTCACACAGTTTGTAAAGGGTGCCAACAGAAGATATAGACACTTGTTTCGTCCTACCAGGACTCATCAGTATGCCTCGTCTGTTTGACACCCCAGTATAATGAACCAGCTACCCTGAGATGGTCTAACTGGGTTATGTTGTGATGAAATTTTACAAGATGTCTAGCCGTGGGTTGTGCCAGACCCTCTGAGGCGGAGATATAATGGACCTTGTGCTGCTGTAAAAAGGTCAAGTTTTTTTCGAATTTGAAAATATCTTGGCCAAATCAGTTGGCTTAATTTATTTTGAAGTTGGCAAAAACACACATTCAGTTCTCGTTCCATTTTAAGTACTTAAAGAAGGAAGGGATGTTGCTGACCTGCTGGCACTGTGTACTTTCCCCACCATACATCAGCACTGACCACTGCCTTACTTTTCTTTGCCAGAGACCTAACTGCAGTGCAGTGTATACCTGCAGGCTGCAACTACTGAATTAATATATTTTAATTGAAGTGAGCTGGAAATAATTACAATTACATTAAGAATTATATTTCCCCTTCCTACCCAAACTGTGTCACTAGTGTCCCCTCTATCCAAGGCCAGTTGTGTGTCTCAGACTTAATTTTTATTTTTTTATACTGTTTTTCCGTTTTCCCCCCTTAGATCCCCTGTCCCTCACCTCCGTGATCAAGGTCACCAAAGCTGGAGGACAAGCAAGTGACTGCCGGAAGAGGTGGCAGAACAAAGCTTGATGTAACCTGTTTTCATGCCCTACTGCATAGAAGCCATAATTAATATAATGGCATGTTTTTGTCACTGCTGCTGGGGAGATTTAACCAGATCAGTAGACTCTCATACAGTCCTGATCCACTGCCTTCATGTTTATCTCTGTATCCATTTGTCTTTGGCTACAGTGCATTCACAGAAATTTGATGGCAGAAAAGGACCACACCGGCCCATCTAGCCTGCCCTTATATCCACCCCTTCCCCCCTTCCTCCTTTTACTAGCTCAGAACCCCCCTCCCAACCCCATATGTCTGTCCCATGCCCTCTTGAATCCCCCACTATTTCGGATCCCACCACCTCCTCTGGTAGCCTGTTCCAGGCCTTCACCACCCTCTCTGTGAAGAACTTCCCCCTCACATTGCCTCTGTATTTTCCTCCTTCCAATCTGAGGCTATGCCCCCTTGTTCTAGCTCTCCTTCCTTTTGAAGAAGCTTCCCTCCTTCACCTTATTGATCGCCGTCAAATACTTAAAAGTTTCAATCATGTCCCCCCTCTCCCTTCTAGTCTCTAGAGGGTATAGATTCAGTTCCCTCCACCATTGTTCATATGTTTTTCCCCGCATCCCATGCACCAGCTTGGTTGCTCTTCTCTGAACACACTCCATCCCCTCAATGACCCTACATAGGTGCGGTCTCCAGAACTGTACCCCGTACTCCAGGTGTGGAATCACCATTGTTTTGTACAGCAGCATTAGCACCTCCCTCCTTGTGCTAGTTATGCCCCATCCAATGCAGGCCAAGATACCATTTTCCTTTCCCACTGCCTTGCTGCACTGGTTCCCCACCTTAAGATTGCTCAATATAATAATCCCCAGATCCCTCTCCTGCACAGTTTCCTTGATTTCCTCCCCACCAAGCGTATAAGCTGCTTGAATGTTTTTCTGCCCCAGGTGCATCACCGCACACTTTTTCTCATTGGATTTTAGTTGCCAGGTTTCCGACCACCTCTCCAGCTTCTCCAGGTCTTGCCTCATGGCCTCCACTCCACCTTGAGTGTCCACCCTATTGCAGACCTTCATATTGTCTGCGAATAGGCACACCCTACCCTCTAGTCCTTCTGCTAGATTATGGATATAAATATTAAAAAGTAGGGGTCCCAGTACTGACACCCGAGGCACCCCACTCGTTACCCCTGTACCCTAGAATGTACCCCATTTACCACCACTGTTTTGCTCCTTCATGTCAACCAATTTTTCAGCCACCTAGTTACCTTCTGGCCCACCCCTAAGCTCTTCAGCTTATTTACTAGCCTTCTGTGCGGGACGGAGTTGAAGACCTTACTGAAGTCCAGATAGGCCATGTCCACTGCCCCTCCCATGTCCACTACCTGTGTCACCCAATCGAAAAACTATCAGGTTGGTCTGACATGGCTTCCCATTTGGGAAGCCATGCTGCCTTTCATCCTGCATGCCACTTGCCATCTTTCTTTTATTAACGTCTCCATTACTTTTCCAACCACCGAGGTGAAACTGACAGGATGGTAGATTTCAGCCACCTCCTTGCTTCCCCCCTTGTGTTGTGCAACCACCTCCACCCTCTTCCAGTCCCCAGGCACCCACCCTGTATCCATGGACAAGTTAAACAGTTTTGCCAAAGGTGCTGCCAGCTGCTCCCTCAGATCGTGGAGTACCCTTGGGTGTAAGCCGTCCGGCCCCATTGCTTTATCCACCTTTAACCTGCCCAATTCCTCCCTTACTCTTGATTGTGAACATTCTAGAATTCATTCCCCTCTCTTCCCCTCCAGCTCTGGTCCTCTACCCTCACCCTTTTTCGTTAAGATCGAACAAACGTAGCTATTTAATACCACCGCTTTTTAAATCCCCCTCCAGTTTTATTCCTCCCTCCCCCCTCAATCTCACTATTCCCTGCTGTGCCTTCCTTCTTTCTCCCACATACCTAAAAAAGGTTTTATCTCCCCTTTTGGCCTGCTTTGCTCCTCAGTGACCTCTTTAGCCCTCATTATCTTCTGCCCTGTCTCCCTCCTCTTCTCTCTATATGCCTCCCTATTCTCCTCCCTTTGTGTCATCTTATACCTCCTGAATGCCCTTTTCCTCTCCCTGACAGCCCCTGACACCTCCCTTGTAAACCATTGAGGTCTCCTCCTTCTTCTGTTCTTCCTAACCTTCTTGACCCAAATTTCAGTGACTTTCCACACCCCTCCCTTAATAGCCGCCCATAATTCCTCCACACCTTTTATAGTCCCCATCCCTGACATTACTCCCCCAAATATCCTCTTCATTCTGTTAAAGTCTGCTTTCTTGACGTCCATTACCCTAGTTCTTGTCCTGTTTACTTCCCTCCCTATTTTTACCCTGAACCTTACAGCCCTGTGGTCACTTGTGCCTAATCCTTCCCTCACCTCCACCTTCTCCACGCTGTCCCCATTTGTGAGGACTAAGTCCAACAGGTTTTCTCCCCTAGTGGGCTCCCTTACCAGTTGTTGCAGGATACCCCTTGTAGTGCCTGTAAGATCTCCCTGCTCCTAGCTGATACCATTTGGTCTTGCTCCCTCTCATTAGCTAAATAAACATGGAAGTATTTTTTTTTTGTGGCTTTCTATTCCTGTTTGCTTTCTTTTGCTATTGATGTCATGTAGGGAACACCAATAAAGTATTGTTGTGGCAGAGGGTGGAAGCGGGGTATCATGGGTAGCAGTATGAGAGGGCAAACGGTCAGGTTGGGGTGGGGAGGGAGCTGTATATTGGGGCCAGCAGTGAAAGGCTGGAAACGGTGCTTGTGCAGGGAGGGAGAGAGCTTGATATGGGGCAGCAGGAAGAGGTGGCATACATTTTGGGCAGGTGGGGTGGATGCAGATTATCTTAGTCCGGGGGAAAGAAGCAGTAAGCCATTGTATGGGCAGGTAGGCAGAGAGTGTGATATGGGAGTGGGAGTTGGAGGCTGGCATGGAACCTGCAAACATTACTCGATTTTGAAGCGGGAGTAGGATATTGGTACTGGCAGGGAGAAACGGGAAATGTTTTCCAGGTGGGGAGGAAAGGAGCAAGATATCTGGGTCACAGGGAGAGTTGGAAAACATTGTTCATGAGAGAAGGAATTTGGGGGCCAAAGGAGGCCCCTAAAGCATTGTTTGGAAAGGGAGGGAAAATTTTATTTTGCGGGAGCATAAAAAAGTTCATTGAGGGAGAAAGTGAGCTGGCTGAGGCAGATGTCCAGGTCCGGCAAGCCCCCTAGATGAAAAGTATAGTGAAGGGGTTGAGGTGTGAATGAGCAGGTAGAGGCTGAGAAAGGGAATTGTGAACCTGGCCAAAAGTAATACAAAGGAAACATTGCAGCACCGTCAACATCTAGCAAGCCTGAGTTTTCCAATGAGCATGACCGGCACACTCAATTGTGCTAGAAAAAATGCTGCGTCTTAAGTGCTGGTGCACGCTTGAAATCAATAACCTTTAAAAGTAGTTACCTTTTTGCATCTAAAGTACTTTCTTTTCTCTTTAAGTACTTTACTTAGAACATTTTTCCATTGGACAGTAGTCTACATGGAGGCTGACATTTAGCTCTATTCCCTGTCAGAACAAAAGAAAGGAATTCCAGCTGTAGCACTGCTTTTCATAAAGTTTTGAACTCAAAAGAAAACACTTCACATGTCTTTGGAAAAATGACTCACGCTTTTCTTTTTCTTTAGTTTAGTATGCTTTTAGATACTTGCCGCTGAGGGTTCAGGCCCCACTCTCTCCAGTCCACTGCCCTGCCCAGGACTTACCTCATTTGGGCCAGATCCCCTGGCTTGCCCCCTGGCCGGGCCACCACAGCGGACGAGAATCCTTATAATGCCGGTACAAGGTACCGGCAGGATCATCGCTGTATTGCCTCCTGCTTACCTCTCCAGGTGGGGTACGGGTGGGTCGAAAGCAGCAGGCGGAGCTAGGTCACTGTTGGAGTGCCACAGAGGGTGAATGGAGCCAAGAGGGGTGTCATGCATGCAGCTGTATATTTTTTTGTATTTCCTCGGGAGGCGGGACATGCAATGACATCATGTGTGCAAACACCGACATCTGTCCTGCCTCTTAAGTGTAGACAGGTGCCAGTCACTGCTCCCCTCTAGCCTGTGCCAGAGGTCAGATGTGTGCAGTACAGCCCCGAGAAGGAGAGCAGTCCCTAGGATGCTCAGCCCCACCTGCCGGCCCTCCGATTCCTGGGTCCGTTCCAGAACCCAGGTCGTCGGTGCCACAAGTGGAAGCATTACCGCTGTGCCTGCTAGCCTGCTGACTCACGCTTTTCTTTCATAGTCTGTTGTTTGTCCCTTGCGTTAGTTAGGAGCCTTTTGACCCCAGTATGTGGTTGGAAGAAAAGGTTTTTTTGGGAGTAATGTTGGTGTTTGCTGTGTTCTGAGGTTTCTAGTCCCCCAGTTTTTCTGTGCTCATGATAAGGATTGCAACTTCAAGTCAGAGCTCTTAACATCAATTATTTTTAGCATCTTTGTTAGTGTTCTGAAGGGAGAGTTTGTGTAACTCGAGGAGATATGTGTGTAACTTGAAGAGATATGTGTGTTTCAACAGGCAGCATCCTACTTCTTAAGTCATTTTGGAGTTCAAACATATCAGTATAGTTCATGGGGCATTCCTGCTTCGGTTTTGAAGGTCTGAATTTCCTTGCTGCTACATGTGTAATTAAACTTAAAGAGCATTTTTTCCGGTACTCACCTCCGTGACCTAGCATGATCCTTACTTCCCTCTGCATAGCAGGCTTAATTAAGAAATGTTTTTCAATAGCTGGTTTTAGGGAGGGAGGGAAGGGTTTGTATATTGCCTCCATGGAGCCAAGAGCCTGATCCTTTCACTTCTCTATTAGGAGTGCTGCCCCCACGCTAGCATAGTTTGTGATGTAATTGTTCGGAGACCGTAGGGGCGTGCTCTATTGGCCTAAACGGGCCTTGTTTTTAAAATACTAATTTCAATATTCCAATGCCCCTATTTAACAAATCTAGTAACCGCTCAACTAAGAATTGCCCTCCCTAAAAATAGCTGTTGAAATTTTATTTTAATCCAACCTGCAATTTGGGGGAATGGGGGTAAGGATCATTCTGGGGTTCTGGAGGCAATTTAAGAAAGGGCACAAAGTGCTCTTGAGTTTTTATGATCCAGAAAAAGAGATGATTTGATACCTTTTATTGGACCAGTATAGATGTTGCAAATGAAAATAGATTTTATATCATGCTTGCTTAGTTTTTGGTCCATGATATAGCGTGTAAAAGAACTGCACTCGCCCACTCACTGTCAATTTTTTTTTTTTTTTTTTACGTCATAGAAATATTTCTCGATATGATGACTGGAACTTTATAAACTTTCCACTAACATTTCATGGTGCTTGTCCTATTACTTCCTCTGGATGGTTTATTTGGCGACAGAGTGCAATATAAGGAAATATACAACACTTGTATGCATCAGTACAGTAGAATTTTGCCTCTGTTCAGTATGGTTTCTGACTAATGGATTTATCAGTCCTTCATTTCTATATCAATTATTAGCTCCTTAAAATTATCAGCAAGGTTCCTAAAATTGCGTTATATGCAGATGATGCAGTACTGTACAGGACTGCCCCAAATGCAACACAACTAAATGAGCAACTAGGTGGAGACCTCCTATCACTGGAAAATTGGATTCTTGATAACAACCTGATCCTGAATGGGAAAAAAACTAGGGCTTTGCTATTCAGCTCATGAAGTCTTGGCTCTGACTGTGCTGAAAAGCTCGATCTCTGTCTCTCTGACAAGTCTAGAATAGAGGTGGTCCCGGCCCGGTGGCGCTGAGGGTTGAGGCGCTGGACACCACACTTCGTGCCATGCCAGCAACCAGAGTTCAGGAACGAGCTCGGGTGCCGGGGGTCAGTAGGGGAAGGATTGGATTGAGCACCCGCTGGGCTGCTCTCCTATCCAGGGGGTGGGTGTTGGGGAGCTCGACGCTCCAGCGACCCATGGTGGAGATTGGGGGCACTGCAGAGTGCTGGTCAGCATGTATACAGCATGGCCCGATACTGGCAGGGTTCCCGTGCTCCGAGAAGTTGGGATATGTTGAGCTGGCTGGGGTTCAAAAAGGGACTGCAGGTTCTGCAATGTGCACCACACATGGGGGGGGGGCAGGGGGAAGAGGGTACAAAAAGAGGATAAAAACCCTCCTCAGCTGGATAGACAACGGCTTCTTCCAGTGCTGCTGCTACACACCCAATGCCGGTCTCCCGTCACTGCCCCTTCGATTTCTCCGGGGCTGTTGGGGGGGGGTCACAACCTCGGAGAGTTGTAACGACTTTGAAGATGACAGGAGGGACGGCGGGTGGTGGAGCGGTCAGGCCAGTGGGGTAAGCCTGAGAGAGTTCTGGACATGGGGAGTGATAAAGAGAATCTTAAATACAAAAAAAAAAAAGAATGGAGATGGTCAGTTCCTTCAAATACCTGGAGGTCTACCTTGATCAGAATGGCTCGTACAAAACCCACCTCAACCACCTAACTAAATCTATAAATCAGAAGTTAGGTCTCCTATACCGCTGAAGCCCCTTCCTTACCCCTGAATCCCACCGCAAAATTACTCAAACTGCCCTTTTTCCCAGCCTTTTCCATGGGGCTCCAGTACTACACTCTGTTAAGGGCACTGAGCTGCAAATTACGAGAACTCTACCACAGGATAGGAAGATTTACCAATTTGGTGAAACAGCTTGCACACCACTACATAGTGCTAAATTTCCTAAACTGGCTGTTCCTTGAGGGCAGACTGGCCTACCTCTCCCTCTGTCTAGCCTACAAACTAAGGCAGGACACCTCACCACCTAGTCTAAAAAATCTGCTACAGCCTAAGCAGTGCACAAGAACCTTAAGATCTTCAGAACTCCATTTACTCCAAGTGCCTAGGGTCCGTAACTCCTGGGTAGCCTGATCTTTTTCCTTCTCCTCCATACCCTCCTTTTGGAAAGTGCTCCCGTGTAGCATCCACTCATCTACCTCCTTATGGAATTTTAAAAAAGAACTTAAATCTTACCTGCTGAAACCAGTCCACTGCTCCTGCTATAGCTGATCAGGGGCTATCTTACTGCACTATCGTCCCTAACATGTTGTACTCTGTTGTCTTGCTGTACTACGTGCCTGCTATTTTGTAATCTGTTGTTCCTCAAGCCTCATGAGTTGCTCTGAAAATTTGATCACTAGCATTGTACTCCTTCTAATATATGTTCTGTTATTGCTCATATTTGTATAATGTGTATACCAACTGCTTCATAACTCTCTGTAATTAACCTCGGGTCGCCCTAAAGGGACCATCTGGTCTCAGTGAGCCTGCCCGGTTACCAAAATTAAATAAATAAAACCAAATATATTTCTCTCACCATCCATTTTAATATGGTGATCTTGATTCCTTCACTTAATTTTGTTTTACACTGCTTTCCAATCTACAGCATAAAAAAAATACACTCCCAGAGTATAGACTTATCTATGGTTCTCCCTTTTAAATTGATGTCTTTCATTTTATCTTTATTCTTTTAACATTATTGTTGGTGATGATCACTCACCAATCTGTCATTCCTTGTTATTTTTTTTTTGTTTGGATTTTTGATCTGTAGAAAAACTGGCAGCCCCTCTAGCGGAGCTTTTCAATATCTCTTTGAGGACTGGGTATGTGCCCCAAGACTGGAGGGTGGCCCATGTCATGCTGATTCACAAGGGGGGATCAAGAGAGGAGGCGGGAAGTTACAGGCCCGTTAGCCTGACATCAGTGGTTGGCAAGGTGATGAAGGGTATTGTCAAGGAAAGGCTAGGGGGGTTACTGGAGCAAACTGGGTACTTGGACAGTAGGCAGCATGGCTTTGTCATAGGAAGACTGTGCCAGACAAACCTTGTTGAGTTCTGTGACTGGGTGACGAGGGCCCTGGACCAGGGTAGGCCAGTGGATGGCCTCTTTCTGGACTTTAGCAAGGCGTTTGATTCGGTACCCCCCCAGTAGCCTGCTGGCTAAGCTGAAGGAAATGGGGATAGGGAGACAGTTGTTAAGATGGCTAGGAAATTTGCTCTCTTAGCGTACTCAGAAGGTGGTGGTTGGAGGGTTAGCCTCATCTCCAAGGTGAGTTACTAGTGGGGTTCCCCAGGGGTCAATGCTGGGGCCACTCCTGTTCAACGCCTATATCTCAGACATCAGGAGGGGGATCAGGAGTGAGATGAGTCTCTTTGCAGATGACTCAAAGCTGGGTGCAGTGGTGAATGAGGAGGAGGGGAGGGTGGCCTTGCAGGAGGACCTGGAGGCTCTGGAAAGGTGGTTGGAAAAATGGAAACTAAAATTCAATGCGGGGAGGTACAAGGTTCTGCACCTGGGAGTCAGAAATCCAGGCCAGGGGTATACCCTGGGATGAGACATTATTCAAGTCATGGAGGGTGAGAGGGACCTGGGGGTAGTGGTAGATATTATAATGAACAACTCAGAGACCTGTAGGAGAGCAGCGGCAAGGGCAGATAGGATGCTGGGATGAATCGACAGGGGGATTACCTCCAGAAAGGCGGAAGTGATCCTTCCACTGTACAATTGCTTGGTTAGGCCACACCTCGAGTATTGTGTACAGTTTTGGAGACCGCATTTAAAGAGGGACATTACATTCCTGGAGTGGGTCCAAAGGAGGGCAACCAAAATGATCTGGGGCCTGGGGAAGAGGACCTATGAGGAGAAGCTCAAGGAACTCGACATGTACACCCTGGAGGAGAGGAGGGACGGGGGACATGATAGAGGTCTTTAAGTACATGAAAGGGATCAATAAAGGAGGCCCAGTCAGGGTGCTCGAAAGGAAGGAGGGTGGGGCAACAAGAGGTCACGAGTGTAAGCTGGAAGGGGGCAGGCTCAGAGGGGAGAGGAGGAGATGTTATTTCACTGAAAGGGTGGTGGAGCCATGGAATGCACTGCCCAGGAAGCTGGTAGAGGTGGAGACTGTGGACGGGTTTAAGAGGGGATGGGACAGGTACAGGGGGAGGGTAAATCTGACCTGGCCCAATATAGGTGGAACATCTGGAACTGGGGACAGTATAACACAAGGGGGAGGAGGGGACACCAAAATCGGCCCTCAGTACGGGTGCTGAAAATTGAGCAGACTCAAGAGACCGTTAGGCCTATTCTGCTGGCATTTTAGTATGTTAGTATTTAAAAAAAAAAAATGTATTCCTTTGTTATCTGTTCATTGTATCCAAGCATCATCCATTCCTTTTCTTAACATTTGTCTCCTTTATATAAATTATATGATCCTTTCAATCTTCTATATGTATATTGGCTTGCAAAATCAGTTCTATTATTCCTCAGCTGCATAAATAATTTTAGGACACCCCCACTTTTATTTAAAACAGGCACATCTCCTTACCCATGTAAGGGCTCTGTTTTCACTTGCAACAAGTTTGATTCACTATTGTTGGCTCTCTCTGAAGAAAAATTGCTCATTTTCTATTGTATAAGTTTCTGTAGTAGGCGCCCCTGTTTTTCTTTTAAACAAGCTTTTCTGTTTTATGGTTTTCGATTTTCCCCTACAGCAAGTTTGAGACATTATTGCCGTATTTCTGAAAAGAAAAAAGTTAATTTATCTTTCACTTTAACATTTGAAGACCTTTTTCCTTTTGGCAATTCTTTTAGTTAATGTGCATTTCTGCTATTTTACGATTCAAAAAGTCACATGCAGGGGTGTAGCCAGGGATTTCAGATCTGCACACCAAGTGGACTCACTGCTACCCCGCCCCCCCCCCGGGGTGTAGCCAGACAATATACAAATGTACACCAGGACCGTATTTGTTGCCTCAGTTGGCACAATAAATACAACTTTTGTATCTCATGGCAATGGTTGTTGCCATGCATGGGTAAATACAAATGCCATACATTGCTCCCTAAGACACCCACGTACCAGCCCAGAGCCTGTAAAGTGGTATTGTCCTTGGGATGCAAAGACAGTACTAGTGATCAGTCCTCCTAGAGAAAGGTTCAACATTTTCTTTGTTAGCTTTCATGGAAAAAGGAAGCAGTTCAGAGCCTATTTTCTACCCCCACCTTAAATAAAATTGCACACCATGGAGTGCTTGGAGTATGCCTGGCTACACCCATGGTCACATGTAGTGCACTTACTCTCTCCCCTGAGCTCAACTGCTTCCCTCTTTTTTATTCTGTGTGCTGTTCTTCATATAGCTGACTTGTCTCCACACATGATGTCGGCATTCTCTGACATCATCTCGTTAGCCTATGGGTTGTTTTCCTGTCATTTTTCGGCCTTTTTCATTTATGGGCGATGCAGTTTCATAGACAAGGATGGGACTTTTGCCTTTAGGAAAAAACATCAAACATTTCCCCATATTTATTATAGTGTAATAAACATCTCATCCAAAAGCCATTACAAGTATAAACACTAAATATACACTATTAACATGTGCAACAACCGGGGAACTTCCAGTGATGCCATCGTTGGAATGGCTGCCTAAACCGTGAAGCTCCTGATACACTCCTGCAAATTCCCCTGTCTGGTGCATTAAAAACAGCTAAGACTACATATTTCCAGTGATGAGGAAGGGGGCTAAAGAAAAGGGACTGGAACCTGAGCAGAAAAGTGGGACGAGATGGCAGAAGATGGCTGTGGATCCCCATCGGAGGCCTCAAGACACAGAGATGTCGCACTGCTCGGAGCTTGCCCTTCAGTTCTTCAAAGCTTGTAAATCGGCCTGTGCACCTGAAAATAAGAAGATAAAATTAGAAACTATGTATCAAGAACTTCTCTCCTTTTGGGCCGAAATCAAGCAAATATATGCAAAACTTCAAAGAGATGCGGTGCAACTTGAGCAGCAGGTGGATGAAATGGAGTGCTAGTTGACTGCCACGAAAAACAGGGTGAATGATCTGGAAACCAACCTGCAGGATCTCCAAGAGAATCGGGAGTTTCTGGCAGCTAGACATGAGGATGCCAAGAATAGAGCCAGGAGGAAGAATATTTGTTTATACTGTGTTCCTGAGGGTTCAGAGGGCCAAGATATCAAAGACTTTGTCACCACTTTACTGAGAATGGTCCTGGAACTCCCTGCTGGCTTCCTGCTTGAATTTGAATGGGTACACAGAGTGCTTGGCCCAAAGCCGACTTCTCCTAGGACCCGCCCGTGCTCTATCATCATGCGCTTTCACAATTGTTCAATAAAGAAACGAGTCCTCTTCATGGCTTGGCACAGGCAAACTGTGTTTTACGGACAAACTCGGATCTGTTTAGATTACAGTTATGCCCCTACCACCATGCGTCACTGGTGAGTTTATTTGCCTCTTCTCCCTGTTCTTAAAGAGAAGGGCAATCAGTTTTTTATTCAGTATCCAGCTCTCCTAATTGTAACCCTTCTGGGTGGGAAGAAGGAGTACAGTTCAGCAGCAGAGGCCAATGAAGATCTAATCAAGCACAGCCTGTAGTTCCCCAAGAGATCAGCTCACCCTACTCCAGGCTAGGGCCAAAAGCTGGAGACGCTATAAAAGATCCGGTCTCCCAGCTGACTATAACAGCTACAGAGCACAGAGGAACTCATGTAAGAAGCAGATCAGGCTAGCTAAAAGTAAGTACTGTAAAGAACTCCTACTTGATGCTGTGGGAGACTCCAGAAAGTTCTGGTCACATGTCAAAACCTTTCTAGGTACCTAAAAATCCAACCCTGCCAATGATACAGTCCTGAATGGCATACATTGTAATGACCCGACAACTGCTGCTAACTTCTTTAACAGTCACTTCGCAGACCTATCTAGCTATACCTCTGCTTTCCCCTCTGCATAGCCTAACCCTAGCCTCACATGGTCAAATTACCCTCTTTTCTATTTTAAGGCCATCACCAAAGCTGCTGTCCTAAAACTACACAATACAGTCTCTGATGACACTAGTGCTGGCTCAGATGGTATAGAGCCCGAGCTTCTAAAACTAGCAGCTCCATTTATTGCCTCCCCTCTAGCTAGAATCTATACCCTGTCTCTCTGTCAAGGTCATGTCCCAAAAATATGGCAAATCGCTAGTGTAACTCCTGTTTTCAAGAAAGGGGACAAGAAGGACGTCTCTAACTATCGGCCCATTGCAATACTCTCCGTCCTAGGAAAAATCCTGGAAAAACTGGTGGCCTCCCAAACTACCAAATATCTGTCTAAATTCAAACTGCTGTCACCCCAACCAACACGGCTTCCGCAGAGGGCACAGTACCATCACTGCCCAGCTCAAATTCACTAACGATGTCCTTTGTGCAATGGACACTGGTCTTTTAACAGGAGCTGTATTCATAGACCTCATGAAAGCTTTTGATCTTGTTGATTATCCTCTTCTGCTCTCAAATCACTTATCTCTGGGCTTCTCGTCACATTTTGTGTCCTGGTTTAATAGCTGCCTCACAAACAAAGATCGCAAGTTGTGAAATTCTGTTTGGCTGTATCGGATCTAGCGTCCATTAATATTGGCGTTCCCAAGGCTCCATCCTGGGCCTCTTCTTTTCTCTACCTTTATCAACCACATTACCCAGGACACCCCTCACCTCTCCTTTATGCAGAACACCTTGTTCTGTACTCTAGCTCTAAGAGCATCTCAGAGATAAATCTTAACCTTTGCTCTGTCTTCCATGATGTTCAGGCTTGGCTCTCAAGGTGCAAACTCCTGCTTAATGTGGGAAAAACTCAGTCCATGGTCTTTGGCACTGGGACCAAACTCAGGTTGTCTCAAAGTCAACTCAGTATCTCATGCCTTGATGGTTCTCTACTTAAGATGGTAAGCTCCTTCAAATACCTCGGAGTCCTGCTTGAGGGGTCCCTCAACTTTGACCAACATATCATGTCTACATGTAAGGCTGTGAACTCCAAAATCGGACTTGCTTATAAGACTGCTCATATCCTGTCGCCTTCTGCCAGACTTGCTATTGCTAGAGGTATTTTGCTCCCCTCCCTAATTTATGGAGCGAATGCATCCATACACATATGGAACACAACATAGAACGCCATCTGTCGCTATGCCTCAGCATCTCCGTGACTCAAACATAGATGTCAGCTATACACTGACCTAAGCTGTCCTTCCTCCTCAAACTATCGACTGCTCTCCTTTGGCATGCTAGTGGATAGCATTATTAGAACCAATGTCCCAGTATCTCTTGCCTTCCTCCTACTTCCGTTGACCTCCTCTTATGGCCTCCAGTCCACTGACCAAGCTTTACTTAAATTGCCAAGTTGCAAAACCGTCAAGGGTACCTGTGCCTTCCTCTGTGCTGCCCCCAAACTTTGGAACTCTATTTTTCTAGCTGTCCAGACTGCACCTAGCAATCCCTGTTTTAAGAAAGCTTATTGGTCTCACCTTTTTAAACCCACCCCTTGCACATGCTTTAACCCCCCCCAACTTCTCTGCTATCAGCTCATTCTTCCCCTTCCTCCTGTAATGTTTCTGTTCCTACTTTCAGTAGCCACTATTATGGTTTTTGTTAATTGTAGTTTAGCTATTTTTCAGCTCTCTCCTATACTCTATAGTTGTTTGATAGCCTATGACACTTACCCTAGGTCTGTACTAGAATTCTTGTCAGCCAGGTGTTTATGTTTTTTGTGTACCTTATCCACTAGCTGTTTCTATATCACTGACAGCTGTATTCTACTATTGTAATCAAGGCTGTTCTTTCATTGCCTTTGTATTTCTGTTAACTGTATCATGCTGTTACTGTCAAATGCTACTACTTACTTTGTACTGTACTGTACTGTTTGCGTTTGTAACCTCTTGGGTCGTGTCCAAAAATAGTAATTTCTATGGCTAGCACACCCACCCGGTAAACAAAAACTAAATAAATAACCTCAGACTCTGGATCATGACCTTCCCGCTGGCAAACAGTGCCTGGCATGAGACAGTGTGCAGACTGGTCGCTTCGTGCACAACAGGATCCTAAGGAGAAGTTGGCAGCCTTCCGCAGAATGGATCCATCGACTTCAACTTGATTCCCATTCTCAATAATGGGATTGCTTTTTCTCCATTGAAGTAAGATGGGAGGGGGGGACCTGTTCAAGGGGAGGGAAGCTATTGTGGGTGGGCTTTAATTAGGCTGGCTCTGGGTGCCCCGCGGATTTGAGCTCTGGCTGAGTAGCGGATTATCTAGAGGAGAGTAGCCCATAAAACTTTACCTCCTACATCTAGATGGCAGCATCTGACTGTTAACAGACCTCGATTTTTGAGTGGGTCATTCAGTGCTGCTCAGTGTGTGGCTTGAGTGGAGTCACTTATTGCAGTTGCCGGTCTTTCCTGGGGGCGGGGCTACCCCAATTGCTCCGCTCACTCGCTGTATATTAATTATTGAGATCGCTGAAGTGGCCATGTGGCTGGGTTATTCCCCCTCGTTCGGCCTCCGCTGGTCTTTGTTCCCAGGGCCACCTCTCTCTCGCCTCTGGGTATAGTAGGAGGGGAATTGTATCAGAGACACTAGGGCTCTGAAATTCCTTAGGTAAGGGCAATTTTTTAGCATAATTTTTTCAGTGCTTTCTATTCTTCAGTTTACCCTTTTGAGTCCCTGGGATGAAGGGACAATGCAACATCGAAGAAGTGGTTATCAAAGGGACATAAACAATAAAAGGAAAAGAATAAAAAAAAGACTGTAAACTGTAACATGCAGAGCCTACAGATGTTATGAGAGTCCCTTTAGGTTAATGATGTTCACCTAATCTCTATTTAGTCAGCGATGCTATCTGACTTTGTAACACACAAACTGTCGGAAGAGACATTACATTGTTTTATACAGGACTCTTCCTCTAACACCATTGGACACTAACAGGATTGTTTTTTTTTTCTTATAAAAACAAAAACATTTTCTAGTTTACTTGGCTATATACCTTTTTCCTGTTCAAAAAAGATTTCCAGGTTTGCTTATACATATATGGGATGCTGTATCAAGAA
Source organism: Neoceratodus forsteri (assembly GCA_016271365.2). NCBI lineage: Eukaryota > Metazoa > Chordata > Ceratodontiformes > Ceratodontidae > Neoceratodus > Neoceratodus forsteri. The sequence continues at coordinate 1,370,111,441 of CM057449.1, forward strand.
ATGTGGTATTTGCTTCCCTCGTGTGGCAGATGGGAAGAATTCTTATAGAGTTTGGTATTTTGTTTTTATTACCTTTTTAAGCTATTGATGCCCTTCTGAGTTTAGGGAGATATATTGATGAGAGGGGAGATGATTTTGGGCTGTTCTTTGTTTGGTCCTATTCCCCAAGGGAGCACCTTAATTCATGTATATATTAAAATATTTACAGTATAGTTCGAAGGTAACCTTTGCAGCCCTAACTAGTAGAAAGGAGATGTTGATCCGTGAGGGGCATGGAAGACTATATGTATTTCTGATTTTAAAAAGTGGGTCACAGTCATATTTACTATTCTTATAAATGTCTTAGATGGTTTTACTTTTACTTTTCTTTTTCTTTCCATTTCTCTTACATAGAGTAATATTCAGACTAAGGGAGGTTGTCATGGGTCAATTGGAAGATGACTTTTTTCTACTTTTATGTACATTCTCCCTATTTGGTTGTATCCCGGTTTTTTGGTGTTCATCTTGGGGTCAGTGTTAACCCAAGGAGGTTCAGGACAGTAATCTTCCTGGACATTCCTTCAGCCCTAGAATAATGGGGGATTGTGTCTTCTAGTTTCTTAGGGAGGTTTTGCATTCCTCCCCTACCTTGGAAGTTCGTTATTCGATTGTTCATGTTGTTCTTCTCCTAATTAGGGAATTGCTTATATTTTTTCAAAATCCAGAAGTTCTATGGGGAAGACATGTAGTAGTGTTATATTTGGTTTTCAGTGTTATTATTATATCCCTGTTGGCTGTATTTAACTTTTTGATGAATCAACCGTAGAGGGAGAAATCTCTACAGAAGGGGGAATATTGTTTAAGTATTATTGGTACATTTTCAGAGTGGTACAGAATACCGGTTTCATTTTGTCTAATGCTATTGCAGTTAGTTATAGAGTGTCTACAGCTTGTCTTCTGGCACACTAGATTGGTGGGATGATGCATGTTGTGCCCTACTGTGTCATGCCCTATGCGGGGGGTGCTGGTACGCGTATGCCCCCTTTGGTATGGAGTTCTCTAAAGATAGATATAGAAGTCGACACGTAGACAACAGGTGGATAATATACTTTATATTTTATTAAAATGGAATTGCCTGTTAGGATTTTTTCTTTAAATATCAACGGTCTTAATGACACTATAAAGAGGTCCAGGCTGCTCCAATTCCTCAGAAAGCAGTGAGCGGATATGATCTTTCTACTGGAATCTCATTTAACCTCAGAGGATTACCAAAAGTTACCAGTGGAAGGCAGATATAAGGTATATACTTCTTCATATCGGAGGGGGAGGAGATGTGGGGTTGCCATTCTGCTTCCTGAAAATGCCCCCTTTATACTATTATCGGAATATGGGGACCCCTCTGGTTGCCACATCATCTTAACAGGATTTCTTTATGGGAAGGAGGTCACACTGGCCAATGTCTACTTCCCACCTTAGGCAGTCCCTGGTAAATATAAGACCTTCTTTAATAAACTTTTAGACCCTCAAAGAGGAATTATTTTACTTGGTGGGGACTTTAATGTTCCCTTTCCCCAGACCTAGACATGTCCCATCCTGCCAAACATTAAGTTAACACCTTCTCAGAAATATCTCGGGGCTCAGCTGCCTGCTTTTGGTTTAGTGGATGTCTGGTGCCATTTTTTTCTGACTATGCGATCTTATATCCATTACTACCACACTTCCACACCTGTTCCCGACTTGATTACTTCCTATGTACTGTAGAACATTTTGATGTGATGCGGGATGTGGAGGTAGGGCCCTTGCTCCTGTCTGACCACTTTTCCCTAGCACTAAAATTAGTCTTAGGTAAACAAAGAAAGGACACCTGTTGGTGATTTAATGGTTCCCTATTAAAGGATCCTAATTTTAAAACATTAATGCTGAATAAAATACAACAGGTGATACAGGATAAATATTTCCTCTGACGTAGAATGCCCAATCCCATGGGATACTATAAAAGCTAAACTATGGGGCAAAATTATTGCATATATATCTCATAAGAAAAAACAGATGGATCAAATATTTAAAGCTCTACAGACCGAGTTGCAGACTTTACAACAACAACAAGCAATCAGGAACCCTGAGATAAACCAACGTATTAGGAAGATTAAGGCAGAAATGCAAGCCATTCTGGATTATAAAATCCAGGTCGCTTTGATGTATTTAAGAAATACTTATTATGAGGGCGGCCCAAGGGGAATGCGTGTTTTGGTCCAAAATGTAAGAGGTCATAAACTGGCAGTGAATATAACAAACTTACAAAACCCTGCAATGTGCCAGCTGGCTTATACTACTTCTGAAATACTGAAAATATTTCAGAGTTACTATAGCCAATTATATATGGATGAAGTTACACCGTCGGATGAAACTATTTCTAGTTTTTTTTTTGTCATTGCTCCCCATACCTAAATTGACTCGGGATCTTCAACAGAGACTACTGGCCCCAATTCAGTCAGAAGAGGTGCAGCTGGCACTCTCCAAAGCCGAAACCTTGAAATGCTCTGGACCCGACGGCTATCCAGTTAAGTTTTATGACGCGTTTGTTGAATTATTAATTCCACATCTTCTTTCCACATATGGAGCAATTCAGGATGGTCCCCCTCCACATTCCTGATCTTATGATATTTTATCAGTCATTCTGAAGCCGGGATGAGCATCCTCATTCATACTGACCAATCTCTATTCTGAATATGGATTACAAGCTTTATATGTCCATATGGGCGCATCGCCTAGCAACGATGCTCCCTTCCATCATAGATTTAGATCAATCGGGGTTCATATGCCAGTGACAAACCATTGATAATATCAGGTACACTATACACTTAAGGGATTATATCACTCAGCACTCTATTCCTGTGGTTTTGGTCAGCTTAGATGCTGACAAAGCCTTTGATAGGGTGAGGTGTCAATTCCCGTGGCCCACGGTATGGGCGTTTGGACTCCCTGATGGGCTCCTGACTTGGCTTGAGAATATTTATTCTGCTGTGAAGGCCTACCTCAGAGTTAATGGTTTGGGTTTGACTCCGGCACGAGACAGGGATGCCCCCTATCTCCACTATTATTCACCATCTATATTGAACCCCAGGCTACAGCGATACAACAGGCTCAAGATGGTGGAGAGCATTCTGGGGGGGGGGGGCATTGAAGTTGTCTTTATACATGGATGATGTGTTTCTGACATTATTAGGCCCAGAAAAATCGATTCCCATGGTCTGGTCCATTTTATCAAACTTTGAAGATTTATCTGGATTTAAACTAAATATTTCCTAAACTGAAGTACTCATATTAAATTTTGCCCCCTCACAGACGTTGAAATCTACTTTTCCTCTGAGATGGCAGAGTACTAAAATCAAATATGTCAGTATTAATTTACCACAAAATCTTCAAAATGTAAAACTTATAAATTCTGAACCATTGATGCAAAATATTTGAACGAGACTTACAAAAGTGGTCTCGCCTGCATTTATCCTTCTACTCCTGAATAGATGTAATATGAATGAACATTTTACCTCATTTACTCTACTAGTTTTGAATACTCCCCA